>JAJNNQ010000272.1:0-59113 GCA_027886175.1 Phylloscopus collybita
CGGGCCGGGCCGGGCCGGGCCGGGCCGTGGGCGGGCGCTGCCCCCGCTCCCGGGGCTGGCACCGGGTGACGCAAAGGCTGCGGGTGTCGCAACGGGGCGGGCGGGAGCGCTGGGAGGGCTCTGCCGGGCCCCGGGGTGACAGCGGCGGGACACGGGGACTGTCACCCCCGGCACTGCCACCTCCGGAACTGTCACCCCCGGAACTGCCACCCCTGGCACTGTCACCCCTGGCACTGCCACCCCTGGCACTGTCACCCCTGGCACTGTCACCCCCGGAATTGCCACCCCTGGCACTGTCACCCCCGGAATTGCCACCCCTGGCACTGTCACCCCTGGCACTGCCACCTCCGGAACTGTCACCCCCGGAACTGCCACCCCTGGCACTGTCACCCCAGAACTGTCACCCTCGGAACTGTCACCCCTGGCACTGTCACCCCCGGAACTGTCACACTGCCACCCCAAAACTGTCACCCTCAGAACTGTCACCCCAGTACTGCCACCTGCCCTGGTACTGTCACCCCCAAAACTGTCACCCTCGGAACAGTCACCCCCAGCGCTGCCACCTCCCCCAGCACTGTCACCCTTAGAACTGCCACCCCCGGAACTGCCACCTTCCCTGGTACTGTCACCTCCCCTGACACTGCCACCCCTGAAACTGTCATCCCCGGCACTGTCACCCTCGGAACTGTCACCCCCGGAACTGCCACCCCCGGAACTGTCACCCCCGGCACTGTCACCTTCCCTGACACTGCCACCCCTGAAACTGTCACCCCCAGAACCGGCACTGCCACCTCCTCCGGCACTGCCACCACAGAACTGTCACCCCCAGCACTGCCACCTCCCCTGGCATTGTCACCTCCCCTGGCACTGTCACCTCCCCTGACACTGCCACCCCTGAAACTGTCACCCCCAGAACTGTCACCCCCAGCACTGCCACTTCCCCTGGCACTGTCACTCCCAAAACTGTCACCCCCGGAGCCGTCACCTCCCTGGCATTGTCACCTCCCCTGGCACTGCCACCCCTGGAACTGCCACCTCCCCTGGCACTGCCACCACAGAACTGTCACCCCCAGCACTGTCACCTTCCTTGGCACTGTCATGCCTGGCACTGCCACCCCCGGAGCCGTCACCTCCCCTGGCACTGTCACCTCCCCTGGCACTGCCACCCCCACACCGGGACCCACCGAACCCTGGCCCTGCTGCCGTCAGGGGTAACTGGGATGACACTGGGATGACACTGGGATGACACTGGGATAACTGGGATGATGAGGGAAGGTCGCTCTGCGCCTGTGCCAGGACAGGACAGGGATGCCGGGGACGATGGGGGGATGTCCCCACCCCTGTGGGGACAGTGCCCTTGGCTCCCATCCCCATCCCATCCCATTCCCATTCCCATTCCCATCCCCATTCCCCATTCCCATTCCCATTCCCATCCCATCCCCATCCCATCCCCATTCCCATCCCATTCCCATTCCCATTCCCATTCCCATTCCCATTCCCATCCCACTCCCATTCCCATCCCATTCCCATCCCCATCCCCATCCCCATTCCCGTCCCCATTCCCAATCCCATTCCCGTTCCCATTCCCATCCCCATCCCCATTCCCATCCCCATTCCCATTCCCATTCCCATTCCCATCCCCATTCCCATTCCCATTCCCATCCCATTCCCATTCCCATTCCCATTCCCATTCCCATTCCCATCCCCATCCCCATCCCCATCCCCATTCCCATCCCCATCCCGTTCCCATCCCCATCCCATTCCCATCCCCATCTCCATTCCCATTCCATTCCCATTCCCAATCCCATTCCCATTCCCGTTCCCATCCCACTTTTTGGGGACCCCGGGGAGGGACCTCGGGGCTCTTTTTGGGGGAATTCCAGGCCTTTCCCGGCCACTCGGGGACACAGGGGGACAAAAGGGACCCGGGGGGACCCTCGGGGGGGATGGGGCAGGAGGGGCTGGGGGAGCTCCAGGATCCCAAAGCTTTTCCCGGAGCTCCAGGATCCCAAAGCTTTTCCCCAAAAAACCCCCCAAAAACCCCCAAAAAACCCCAAAAAACCAAACCCCAGACCGAAAACCACTTCGGGTTTGGAGCGACTTTATACAAACGAACTTTATTTTATTTTTTTTTCTTTTTTTTTTTAATTTTTTTTTCTCTCCCCAAAAAACCAAAACCACCCCAAAAAATTCCCAAAAAAAACCCCAAAAAAACCAAACCCCAGACCGAAAACCACTTCGGGTTTGGAACGACTTTATACAAACGAACTTTATTTTAATTATTTTTCTTTTTTTATTTTCCTTTTTTTTTTTCTCCCCCCCAAAAAAACAAAACCACCCCAAAAAAAACCCCAAAAAAATCCCCAAAAAACCCCCAAAAAACCCCAAAAAACCAAACCCCAGACCGAAAACCACTTCGGTTTTGGAACGACTTTATACAAACGAACTTTATTTTATTTATTTTTCTTTTTTTTTCCTTTTTTTTTTCTCCCCCCCAAAAAAACAAAACCACCCCAAAAAAACCCCAAAAAATCCCCAAAAAACCCCCAAAAAACCCCCAAAAAAACAAAAAAAAACACCCCAAAAAACCCAAAAAAACCCCAAAAAACCCCCAAAAAACAAACCCCAGACCGAAAACCATTTCGGTTTTGGAACGACTTTATACAAATGAACTTTATTTTATTTTTTTAATTTTTTTTTCTTTTTTTTTTCTCCCCCCAAAAAACCAAAACCACCCCCAAAACACCCCAAAAAAAATCCCCAAAAAAACCCCAAAAAACCCAAAAAAACCCCCCAAAAAACAAACCCCAGACCGAAAACCACTTCGGTTTTGGAACGACTTTATACAAACGAACTTTATTTTATTATTATTTTTTTTTTAATTTTTTTCCTCCCCCCAAAAAACCAAAACCACCCCAAAAACACCCCAAAAAAATCCCCAAAAAACCCCCCAAAAATCCAAAAAAACCCAAAAAAACCAAACCCCAGACTGAAAACCACTTCAGGTTTGGAACGACTTTATACAAACTAACTTTATTTTATTATTTTTCTTTTTTTTTTTTTTTCTTTTTTTTTTCTTCCCCCCAAAAAACCAAAACCACCCCCAAAACACCCCAAAAAATTCCCAAAAAAAACCCAAAAAACCCCAAAAACCCCAAAAAAACCCCCAAAAAAACAAACCCCAGGCCGAAAACCACTTCGGTTTTGGAACGACTTTATACAAACGAACTTTATTTTATTTATTTTTTTTTTTTTAATTTTTTTTTCTCCCCCCCCCCAAAAAAAAAACTACCCCAAAAAAATCCCAAAAAAATCCCAAAAAAACCCCAAAAACCCCAAAAAAACCCCAAAAAACCAAACCCCAGACCGAAAACCACTTCGGGTTTGGAACGACTTTATACAAACGTACTTTATTTTATTTTTTTTTTCCTTTTTTTTTTTTTTCTCCCCCCCAAAAAAACAAAACCACCCCCAAAAAATCCCAAAAAATACCAAAAAAAAACCCCAAAAACCCAAAAAACCCCCAAAAAACCAAACCCCAGACCGAAAACCACTTCGGGTTTGGAACGACTTTATACAAACGAACTTTATTTTATTTTTTTTTCTTTTTTTTTTAATTTTTTTTTCTCCCCCCAAAAAAACAAAACCACCCCAAAAAAATCCCAAAGAAATCCAAAAAAACCCCCAAAAAACCCAAAAAAACCCAAAAAAAACCCCAAAAAACCAAACCCCAGACCGAAAACCACTTCAGGTTTGGAACGACTTTATACAAACGAACTTTATTTTTTTTTTCTTTTTTCTTTTTTTTCTCCCCCCCAAAAAAACCCAAAACCACCCCCAAAAACACCCCAAAAAAATCCCAAAAAAAACCCCCAAAAATCCAAAAAACCCCAAAAAAACCAAACCCCAGACCGAAAACCACTTCGGTTTTGGAACGACTTTATACAAACGAACTTTATTTTATTTAATTTTTTTTTCTTTTTCTTTTCTCCCCCCCAAAAAAACCCAAAACCACCCTTATTTATAGAAGGCGACATAAATAATTCCCTGTACAACAACGCTATCAACGCTCCTCGGAAACGCCGCTTTCTGCTTTAAAAAAATAGCATTATTCTCTGAAAAAAAAAATAGGAAAGAGCTCGGTTTTTTATATTTATATATATATATTTTTTTCTCCCTTTTAAAATAAGTCGTCGGTTTCCTTTTTTTTTTTTTTTTTTAATTAAAAAAAAAAAAAGGCATTTTCGCCGTTTTTTTATCCACAGCGCAGCCAGAAAAGGGAATTTTTTGGGGGTTTTTTTTTTCTCTTTAAACAATAAATTAAACCCCTTCCTGAAGCGCTTAAATATTCAAATTATTTCCCCCTCCCCCCCTTTCTCCACCCCGTCCATCCAATTTTTAAAATTTCATTATTTTGAAATTTCATTTTGAAATAATTTCATTTTGAAATCGTTTCATTTGGAAATTTAATAATTTTTAAATTCAATTTTGAAATTCCAATTTTCCAATTCGATTTTTGCAATTTCGTTTCGAAATTCCGTTTTTAAACTCGATTTTTAAATTTCATTTCGTTTTGGAATTTCATCATTTTGAAATTTAATCGTTTTGAAATTTCGTTTTGAAATTCAATTTTTAAATGGTATTTCATTTTGAAATTTCGTTTTGAAATTTCCTTTTGAAATTACATAATTTTGAAATTCCATTTCTAAATCCAATTTTTAAATAATTTCATTTTTAAATTTCATTTTTAAATTTAATTTCATTTTGAAATTCCGTTTTGAAATTTAATAATTTTTAAATTTCATTTTTAAATTTAATATTTTTTAAATTTCATTTTTAAATTCAATTTTTAAATTTCATTTTGAAACGATTCCATTTCGAAATTTCATTTTGAAGTTCAACTTTTAAATGATTTCATTTTGAAATTTCGCTTTTAGATTTCGTTTTGAAATTTCATTTTTAAATTATTTCGCTTTGAAATTTCGCTTTGAAATTCAATTTAATTTTGAAATTTAATTTCCTTTTGAAATTTCATTTTGAAATTCAATTTAATTTTGAAATTTCATTTTTAAATTCAATTTCATTTTTAAATTTAATTTCCTTTTGAAATTTCATTTTGAAATTTCATTTCATTTTTAAATTTAATTTCATTTTGAAATTTCATTTTGAAATTCAATTTCATTTTTAAATTTAATTTCATTTTTAAATTTCATTTTTTAATTAAATTTCATTTTGAAATTCAATTTAATTTTGAAATTTCATTTTGAAATTTAATTTCCTTTTGAAATTTAATTTTTAAATTTAATTTCCTTTTGAATTCTGCCCCCTCCCGGTCTGAGCGTGGTCCCGTGGGGGTTTCCATGAGACCCCCCCCCAAAAAAAAAACCCAAAATCCGCTGCTGCTCCGTGCGTTTCCGAGCTCCGCTGGCGACAGGCGCCCTCCTCCTGTCGCGATAGTGACCCCCCTCCCCCTCCTCCTCCTCCTCCTCCTCCTCCTCCAAGCTCCGGGCGAGGGGGGTCGAGGGAATGACCCCGAATTGATCTCGGGGGTGGGGGGCGTGATGGAAAAAAAACCAAAATAAAACAAAAAAACCCCAAAAAAACTTGAAAAATTCCAAATTAAAAGGAGGATTTTTGGTTCCTGAGATGAGCGAGAGGAGAGGAGAGGGGGCTGGTCCTTTTTCCTTTTTCCTTTTCCCTTTTTCCTTTTTCCTTTTCCCTTTTTCCTTTTTCCTTTTTCCTTTTTCCTTTTCCTTTTCTTTTTCCTTTTTCCTTTTCTTTTTCCTTTTTCCTTTTTCCTTTTTCCTTTTCTTTTTCCTTTTTTCTTTCCTTTTTTCCTTTTTTCCTTTCCTTTTTTTTCTCCTTTTTCCTTTGTCGCCGTCCTTTCCCGTCTCGTTTCTTTTTCAATTTTGGGGTTTTTTTTAGCTTTTTTGGAGTCCTCTGCTTCCTGAGATGAGCGGGGCGAGCGGAGAGGGGGCTGGTCCTTTTTCCTTTTTCCTCTTTCCTTTTTTTCCTTTTTTTCCTCTTTCCTTTCCTTTTTTTTTTTTCTTTTTCCTTTGTCGCCGTCCTTTCCCGCCTCCTTTCTTTTTCTCTTCTTTTTTTTTCAGCCAAAAACAAGGAGACAAAACCAAAAAAAAAAACCAAAACCAAAAAAACCCCCAAAAACACAACACAAACAAACACACCCCAAAAAAAACCCCCCAAACAAACCCCCCCAAAACCCCCCAAAAATAATAAAAAAACCCCCCAAAAAACCCCAAAAAAAACCCCAAAAAACCCCCCAAAACGCCAAAAAAACCCCAAAAAACAAACAAAACCCCAAAAATCCCCAAAAATCCCCAAAAAACCCAAAAATCCCCAAAAAACCCCAAAAAAAATCCTAAAAAAACCCCCAAAAATAAAAAAAAACCTAAAAAAACTCCCCAAAAAACCCCCAAAAAAAACCCCCAAAACCCCCAAAAGCACAAAATAATCCCCCAAAACCAAAAAACCCCAAAAAATCACCCCCCCCAAAAAAAACCAAAAAAACCCACAAAAAAATCACAAAAACCCAAAAAACCCCCAAAAACCCCAACCCCCCCCCCAAAAAAAAATAATAAAAAAAAAACCCAAAAAAACCCCAAAAAACCCCAAAAAATCACAAAAAAACCCTCAAAAAACCCCAAAACAAAACAAAAATAAAACCCAAACCGGAGTGCGGGATTTCTTTTTTTTTGGGGGGGTGGGTGGGAAAAAAAAAAAAAAAAAAAAAAAAAGGATGATGAGGAGGAGAATGATGATGAAGACGAAGAAGTGGCGCAGCGTCTCTGATGAGCCCCCCAAACCCCAACCTCACTTCCCCCCCCGGTTCTCAGTACACGGCGCCCGTGCTGGGGGGCCCGGGGGACGGCTGGTGATGCATCCCCGGTGGGCCCTGGTGGTGGGGTCCGTGGGGTCCGCCGAGGTTCTGCGGGTGGTACCAGGGGTTGTGCTCCTCCAGGAAGGCCGGCGAGGAGCTGTAGGGCAGCGGTTGTGGTAGCGGAGTGCGGGAGTTGGTGCCACCACCGCTGCCACCAGCAGCACCAGAGCCACCGGGACTGTCCCAGAGCGGCGAGGGAGGGGAGTTACAGGCCATGGAGTCGCTGTTGTTGGGGCTGTGCTCCAAGGGAACCTCGCCGTTCTTGTAGAGCTTCTTGAACTTGGAGCGCCGGTTCTGGAACCAGATCTTCACCTGGAGGGGTGGAGGGATGGATGGGATGGATGGGTGAAGAGGTGGGGGTGGTGGGAAAAGAAAAAAAAAAGGGTCAGAGAGGTGGGAAGGGGAATGGGGAGGATGGGATGGGATGGGGTGGGGTGGGATGGGATGGGATGGGATGGGATGGGATGGGATGGGATGGGATGGGGTGGGGTGGGGTGGGGTGGGGTGGGGTGGGGTGGGATGGGATGGGATGGGATGGGATGGGATGGGATGGGATGGGGTGGGGTGGGGTGGGATGGGATGGGATGGGATGGGATGGGATGGGATGGGATGGGATGGGGTGGGATGGGGTGGGGTGGGGTGGGGTGGGGTGGGATGGGGTGGGGTGGGGTGGGGTGGGGTGGGATGAAGGGAAAAGGGTCAGGAGCTGGGAAAGGGAATGGGGAGGATGGGATGGGGTGCAGGGAAAAAGGGTCAGGAGCTGGGAAGGGATGGGAATGGATGGGGTGAGGGGAAAAAGGGTCAGAGAGGTGGGATGGGGAATGGGAGGATGGGATGGGGTGAGGGGAAAAGGGTCAGGAGCTGGCAGGGGATGGGGATGGGGTGGGGTGAGAGGAAAAGGGTCAGGAGCTGGGAAGGGGAATGGGAGGATGGGATGGGGTGCAGGGGGAAAAGGGGAAGGGGAGGGGACAGGGGATGGGGATGGGATGGGGTGAGGGGAAAAAAGGGTCAGGAGCTGGAAGGGGAATGGGGAGGATGGGATGGGGTGAAGGGAAAAGGGTCAGGAGCTGGCAGGGGATGGGGATGGGGATGGGGATGGGGTGCAGGGAAAAAGGGTCAGAGAGGTGGGAAGGGGAATGGGGAGGATGGGGGTGGGGTGAAGGGAAAAGGGTCAAAGAGGCGGGAAGGGGAATGGGGATGGGGTGGTTTGGGTTGTAGGGTCACGGGCAGCCCAGAAACACAGGAAGGGATGTGGGGGTGACAGGGGACTTCCCTGGATCCTGGAATGAGCCTGGATATTGGGGTCACAGGGACCCCCAAGACACGGGAACGGACAGGGGACACGGGGGTCACAGGGACCCCAGAGACACTGGAATGAGCCTGGGACATGGGGGTGGCCCCAGAGACACGGGAAGGGACAAGGGACACGGGGGTCACAGGGACACCAGGGACAGGGGACACGGGGGTCACAGGGACCCCAGGGACAGGGGAATGAACCTGGGACATTGGGGTGATCCCCAAGACACGGGACATGGGGGTCACAGGAACCCCAGCCACACTCTGGCACACTGGAAGGGACAAGGGACACACGGGTGACACATGAGGCACCACGGGAGGGGACATCACGGGGACCCCACACGGTGCGTGGCAGGAAACTCCTCGGGACAGGGGTGACGTGGGACACTTGGGAAGTCACCCTCGGTGTGAGTGCCACGGACAGCACGGACACCCCACGGACACCCCACGGACACAGACACTCCATGGACACACCATGGACACACCACAGACACGGACACTCCATGGACACTCCATGGACACCCCACGGACACACCACAGACATGGACACACCATGGACAATCCATGGACAGGGACACTCCACGGACACTCCATGGACACTCCATGGACATCCCACGGACACACCACAGACACACCATGGACACCCCATGGACACACACCACGGACACAGACAATCCATGGACACTCCATGGACACCCCACAGACACTCCATGGATACTCCATGGACACTCCACGGACACTCCATGGACACTCCATGGACATCCCACGGACACTCCATGGACACTCCATGGACATCCCACGGACACTCCATGGACACTCCATGGACATCCCACGGACACTCCATGGACACTCCATGGACACTCCACGGACACCCCACGGACAGGGACACCCCGTGCCCTGTGCCCAGCCACCCACATGCCAGGCGCTGTGACCCCCAGAGACCCCCCCGTGGGGACACAGGGCGTCCCCCTGAGCCCATCACGCCACATGCCAGGCACTGTGACCCCCAGAAACCCCCCGTGGGGACACCCAGGAGCCCGTCACGGCCACGGGCCGGGCACTGTGACCCCCAGAGACCCCCGGTGGGGACACAGGACATCCCCCTGAGCCGTCACGCCACGGGCTGGGCGCTGTGACCCCCAGAGACCCCCCTGTGGGGACATGGGGCGTCCCCCTGAGCCCGTCACGCCATGGGCCCGGACACCGTGACCCCCAGAGACCCCCCGTGGGACACCCAGGAGCCCGTCACGCCACGGACCCGGGCACTGTGACCCCCAGAGACCCCCCGTGGGGACACCCAGGAGCCCGTCACGCCATGGGCCGGGCACTGTGACCCCCCAGAGACCCCCCGTGGGGACACCCAGGAGCCCGTCACGCCACGGTCCCGGGCGTCGGGAGCGTCCCCGCGCTGGGGCGAGGCGGCGCTGGACGCCCTTGGGCTCAGGGCGGGGGTGGCGGCGCCGCTTGTCACCCAAACAGGATGTCCCTCTGGGAGCGGGTGACGCGCTCCGTCAGCCCTTTGCCGAAGTGTCCCCGATTGCTTCATCGCCCAAGGGAGGAGGAGGAGGGAGGAGGAGGAGGAGGAGGAGGAAGGCCAAGGGCGGCACAAGGGCGCCGGCGCCGGCCCCCGAGGCAGGGAGGGCACCGCGCTGGGGCGCGGGGGAGTTCACGGGATGCGGGGACAGCGGGGACAGCGGGGACAGCGGGGGACAGCGGGGACAGCCAGCTCCTCTCCCACCCCCAAGGGGCCGGTTTGTCCCCCTGCGCCAGGCGGGACCCCCACAAAAGCGAGGGTTAAGCCCCCCGAATCTGGGCGGCTGGCGAGGAAGAGGAGGAGGAGGAGGAGGAGAAGCCCCAATCCCGCACGTCCCGGCTCTTCCAGTCCAGCCTGCAGGGCCACCCCGGCGCCGGGGACAGCGGGTGTGGAACCGGTCCCAAATCCCTGCCCGAACCAAGGCGGATGAGCCAAAGGGGAAAAAAAAAAAAAAAAAAAAAAAAAACCTCGGGAAGCCCGGGCGGCAGGAGCGGGTTCTGGCCTGGGCTCGCTGTGTTCCGGCGGGATTTGGGGTTTTAGGAGCTGCTGTGGGGATGGGGGCGTCCCCAGCGCTCACGCTCATGCCGAACAACTCATCCCAAACCACTCATCCGAGCGTCCCCGGGACTTGGTGCCCCACATTCCTGGGACGCCGGGTGTGCCCTGAGCCAGCATCCAACCCCGGAGCCTGTGGGATGGCGCCGGCTCCAGAGGGAGCTTTGGGATAAACCCCAAACTGCCGAGCGGGGGGCTCCGTCCCCCTCTCTCCACCTCTCCCTCTGCTCCCAGATCTGCTCCAAAAGGGAAAAACCTCACCCCGGGGGAACTCCAGACCCCTCCTGGCTCCCGGGAACCTTCCCAAAGCCGGGGATTCGCAGCTGCGGCTCCAATTCTGCTGCCCGCCCGTGGGGTCGGGGGAGCTGGGGAGGGGTTCGGGGTGGAGGGCTCGGGCCGTACCTGGGTCTGGGATTTGGGGATCGGGGGTGGGGGGCTTATCCCCTACCTGGGTCTGGGATTTGGGGGGGGTGGGGGGCTCATCCCCTACCTGTGTCTGGGATTTGGGGGGTCGGGGTTTTGGGGGGCTCAGCCCTTACCTGGGTCTGGGTGAGCCCCAGCTCAGGCTCCCCTTCTGCTGCCCTCGGGGGTGGGATTTGGGGGTTCGGGGGGACTCATCCCATACCTGGGTCCGGGATTTGGGGGATCGGGGATGGGGGGCTCAGCCCCTACCTGAGTCTGGGATTTGGGGGGTCGGGGGTGGGGGGGTCATCCCCTACCTGGGTCTGGGATTTGGGGGTTCGGGGGCGGGGGGCTCATCCCCTACCTGTGTCTGGGATTTGGGGGGATCGGGGGGCTCATCCCCTACCTGGGTCTGGGATTTTGGGGGATCGGGGGTGGGGTGCTCATCCCCTACCTGTGTCTGGGATTTGGGGGGTCGGGGGTGGGGGGGCTCAGCCCTTACCTGGGTCTGGGTCAGCCCCAGCTGCGCGGCCAGCTCGGCGCGCTCGGGCAGCGCCAGGTACTGCGCCTTCTGGAAGCGGCGCTGCAGGGCGGCCAGCTGGTAGCTGGAGTAGATGGTGCGGGGCTTGCGGATCTTCTTGGGCTTCCCGTTGACCATCCGCACCTCGGGCTCCGGCTCTTCCTTCACGGACACTGCGGGGAGAGCGCGGGGGTGAGCAGGGCAGGGCTCCCCCGGGGGTCCCCGGGTCGGTGGCGGTGTCCCCCCGCCTCTCCCTGTGTCCTTCTTGGACAGTTTTTGGGACAGCCCTGGGATGTGTCCCGGGCTCTGAGTCCGGCACGGATCGCACGGGAGCAGCGGGGGTGGCTGAGCCCCAGCAGGGGAAATCCTGTCCTCAACCTGGGGATACCCGGAGGGGAAAAAACCCCACAGATATCGGGGATACCCGGAGGGGAAAAACCCCACAGATATCGGGGATACCCAGCTAAAACCCCACAAATATGGGGGATAGCCAGGCAGGTAAAACCCCACAGATATCGGGGTCACCCGAAGAGGTAAAACCCCACAGATATCGGGGATACCCAGAGGGGTAAAACCCCATGAAGTCCGGGAACACCCGGATAAAACCCCACAAATATCGGAGACACCCGGAGAGGTAAAACCCCACAAAGTCCGGGAATACCCAGAGGGGTAAACCCCCACAAAGACCGGGTACACCCTGACAGGTAAAACCCTACAAAGTCCAGGGAGACCCGGATAAAACCCCAGAAATATCGAGAATACCCGGAGAGGTAAAACCCCACAAAGTCCGGGGACACCCGAACAGGTAAAACCCCAGAAAGACCTGGTACACCCAGACAGGTGAAACCCCACAAAGTCCGGGATACCCGGAGGGGTAAAACCCCACAAATATCAGAGACACTCAGAGGGGTAAAACCCCCCAAAGTCCTGGAACTCCTGGATAAAACCCCACAAAGTCCGGGAACACCCGGACAGGTAAAACCTCGTGAAGTCCGGGAACACCCAGTGGGGTAAAACCCCACAAAGATCGGGAATACCCGGATAAAACCCCACAAATATTGGGGTCACCCAGAGGGGCAAAACCCCACAAAGTCCGGGGACACCTGGATAAAACCCCACAAATATTGGAGACACCCGGAGAGTTAAAACCCCACAAAGACCTGGTACACCCAGTGGGGTAAAACCTCCCAAAGATCGGGAATATCCGGAGAAGTAAAACCCCAAAAAGTCCAGGGACACCCGGAGAGGTAAAACCCCACAAAGTCCAGGGAACACCCAGACAACTAAAACCCCATAAACTCCGGGAACACCCGGATAAAACCCCACAAATATTGGGGTCACCCAGACAGGTAAAACCCCACAGATATCGGGGATACTCGGAGGAGTAAAACCCCTCAAATATCGGAGACACCCGGACGGGTAAAACCCCACAAAGTCCGGGAACACCCGGAGAGGTAAAACCCCCCAAAGTCCGGGAACACCTGGATAAAACCCCACAAATATCGGAGACACCCAGACAGGTGAAACCCCACAAAGATCGGGAACACCCGGACAGGTAAAACCCCACAAAGTCCGGGAACACCCGGAGAGGTAAAACCCCCCAAAGTCCGGGAACACCTGGATAAAACCCCACAAATATCGGAGACACCCAGACAGGTGAAACCCCACAAAGTCCGGGGATACCCAGTGGGATAAAACCCCACAAAGTCCGGGAACACCTGCATAAAACCCCACAAATATTGGGGTCACCCAGAAGGGCAAAACCCCACAAAGTCCGGGAACACCTGGATAAAACCCCACAAATATCGGGGTCACCCAGACAACTAAAAACCCCACAAAGTCCGGGAACACCTGGATAAAACCCCACAAAGTCCGGAGACACCCAGACAGGTAAAACCCCACAAACATCGGGCTCACCCAAAGAGTTAAAAACCCCACAAAGACCTGCTACACCCAAACACCTAAAACCCCACAAAATCCGACTACACCCAGACAACTAAAACTCCCCCAAACCCCCCAACGACCCCAACCCCTCTCCATCCCCTTCCCCTTACCCGCTTCCTGCGCCGGCAGCTGCTGCTCCCTGAAGTGGCCGTACTGGCCGCGGTAGCCCGGGCTGTAGGGATACTCGGCTTTGGGCGAGTAAGTGCCTCCGGTGGCTCCTCCGAGGCCGTTGAGGTTAAACTGAGGGTAAGGATAGTGACCCACGGGTTGCCCGTATGGTTGACCCGGGTAATATTCGTGCTGGCCCGTGTAGTAGCCCAGGTCGGTGACCGAAGATTCCGGCAGAGTGGGCGAGTCCTTGGAGGCTGCATGGCAGCTCAGCGAGCCCGAGAGGTCGGTCAGGATGCTGGAGAGCTTCTTCTCGAAAGAGCCGCTCATGGTTGAGGGGGACAAAAATAAAAAACCCCCCCTCTCCCCTGCTCCGGGGGTTTGGGGATAAACCCCCCCCCCCTCCCCGACCCACCCCCCCCCTTCAAAAGGTGGCCTGGAGTGGCCCTGAGTTGAGGGAGCCGGCGCTGCTGCTGCTGCTGCTGCTGCTGCTGCTGCTGCTGCTGATTCCAGAGGAGTCACCCGAGAGACTGAGCCCAAACCTCCGGCCCCGGCCGACTGCTCCAAGCCTTTAATTAGGGAGCAGGGCAGGGTGGGTGCGCATTCCGATTGGCTCCAGAAATATTGCCTGGGAGGCAAAATAGGCTCCTGCCTCCTCCTGTGTGGGTTTTTTTTTTTTTTTTTCCTCCCCCTTCTTTTTTTTTTTCTTTTTTTTTTTCTTCTCTCTCCTTTTTTTTTTAACTTTTTTTTTTCTTTCTCTCTCTTCTTTCTTTTTTTTTTTCTCTCTCTCTCTCCTTTTTTTTTTTTCTTTCTCTCTCTTTTTTTCTTTTTTTTCTCTCTCTTTTTCTTTTCTCTCTCTTTTTTTCTTTTTTTCTTTTTTTTCTTTCTTTTTTTTCCTTTCTTTTTTTTTCTTTTTTTTTCTATTTTTTTTCTATTTTTTTCTCTCCTTTTTTTTATTTCTCTCTCTTTTTTCTTTTTTTTCTTTCTTTTTTTTCTCTCTCTTTTTTTTTCTTTTTTTTTCTTTTTTTTTCTTTTTTCTTTCTTTTTTTTCTTTCTTTTTTTCTTTCTTTTTTTTTTCTTTTTTTTTTCTTTTTTTTTCTTTTTTTTTCTCTCTTTTTTTAAATTTTTTTTCTTTCCTTTTTTATTTTTCCTTTTTTTTCCCCCCCCCCCTCTCCTTCTTTTCCTCTCAAGAAACAACAAAGAGTGGGTGAAGGAGGGTGAGGGAAGAAATAAATCAAGCGTGGCAGGGTCCCCCGTCCGCAGGGACACGGGGGGACGCTGTGGGGAGGGGCTTGGGGGGCTGCGGGGGGGATTTTTTTGGGAAGAACGTTTGGGGGTCGGACTGGGGCTGGGGGGCTTCAGGGGGTTGTTAATGCCCCCCCTCCCCTGCTCCCAGCGTCCCCCCTCCCAAGCCCTGATTTTTTGGGGGGGGGGACACCCCTCGTGGGTCCTCTCCCACCCCCACTCACGGCCGTGACCCCCCCTCCGCTGTCCCAAGGACCCCCCCCCAACAATGTGACCCCCCCCGGGCCACCCGCAGAGTTGTCCCCAACCGCCCCAGCACCCGGGGAGGGGGCGCTTTGCAAGGGGGGGCTTCTTTTTTTGAGTGGGGGTCTCTGCTTCTGCGGGGGGGCTGGGCCCGTGATCCGGGCGGGGTTTGACCCCTCCTGTCCCCTCCTGTCCCCTCCTGTCCCCTGTGTCGTCCCCCCCCCCCCACATTGTCCCCGAGGTGTCCCCCGGGCTCCCCCCCCCGCGTCCTTTCGGCAGCGCGGGGCAACGGCTCCGCCTGGCGGACACAGCGGGAACTGCACCGCTCCCCCGGGGCCGCCGGTTCGAGTCCCGGTACCGCCGGTACCGCTGGGCCCGAGGGTTCGAGTCCCGGTACCGCTGGGCCCGAGGGTTCGAGTCCCGGTACCGCCGGTACCGCTGGGCCCGAGAGTTCGAGTCCCGGTACCGCTGGTACCGCTGGGCCCGAGGGTTCGAGTCCCGGTACCGCCGGTACCGCTGGGCCCGAGGGTTCGAGTCCCGGTACCGCCGGTACCACCGGGACCCTGGGGAAAGAGGGAGAAAAATGGGGAATGGGAAAGGAAGGGGAATGGGAAGAGGGGACCAGGAGTAGGAGTAGGAATAGGAATAAATAGGAATAAATAAGGAATAAATAGGAATAAACAGGAATAAATAGGAATAAACAGGAATAAATAGAAATAAATAGGAATAAATTGGAATAAATAAGGAATAAATTGGAATAAATAAGGAATAAATAGGAATAAACAGGAATAAATAGAAATGAATACGAATAAATAAGAAATAAATAGGAATAAATGGGAATAAATAAGAAATAAATAGGAATAAATAGAAATAAATAGGAATAAACGGGAATAAATAGGAATAAATAGGAGTAGGGAAAAGAATAGGAACAGGGATAAATAGGAATAGGAAGGCATAGGAAGAGGAACGAGAACGTGTAGGAAGAGCAGGAGTACGAGTAGGAATAGGATTCGAAATAGGAATAGGATTCGAAGTAGGAATACGAATAAATAGGAATAAAAGCAAGAAGACGGAAAGGACAAACAGAAACAACAGAAACAGAAAGAAATGGAAATAATAAAAACAGAGGCTCCGAAAGGAACGGAGCCGGGCTGAGTCCCCCCGGGGGGCAGCGGGAGGCTCAGCCCGACCCCCGCAGCCCCGGGGCTCCGGCCTCACTGCCGGCCTGGGAACCGCAGCTGGAGATTCCAGGGGAACTCATTCCAAAGGCACAGGAGCGTCTGGGAGCAGCCCAGGGATTCCCTGCCAGGGTTTCCCAGGGTCCCCAAGAGCCACGGGGACATCCGCAGGTCCCCAGCCGGGCTGTCGCCAGGGCTGGCCCCCGCCGGGAGCGGCGCGGGGCGGCAGGAAAAGCCGGTTGTGCGGAGCTGGAGGCCGGGGAGGGCAAAAAAAAAGAGGGGAGAGAGAGGAGCGGGGAGCGGGTCCGGCCAGTCCCCAACCAGGCTGGGACCGGGGAGCTCGGGAGCTGCCGGGGCCGGGCCCCCCGGGGGGACTCAGCCCGGCTCCGTTCCTTTCGGAGCCTCTGTTTTTATTATTTCCATTTCTTTCTATTTCTGTTGTTTCTGTTTCTGTTCGTCCTGTTCCTGTTTCTTGCTTTTATTCCTATTTATTCATATTCCTATTGCTAATCCTATTCCTATTGCTAATCCTATTCCTATTGCTAATCCTATTCCTATTTCGAATCCTATTCCTACTCGTGCTCCTGCTCTTCCTACGCGTTCTCGTTCCTCTTCCTATGCCTTCCTATTCCTATTTATCCCTGTTCCTATTCTTTTCCCTACTCCAATTTATTCCTATTTATTCCTGTTTATTCCTATTTATTTCTTATTTATTTCTATTTATTCTTATTTCTTTCTATTTATTCTTATTTATTCCCATTTATTTCTATTAATTCCTGTTTATTCCTGTTTATTCCTATTTATATTTCTATTTATTTCTATTTATTCCTATTTATTCCTGTTTATTTCTATTTATTCCTATTTATTCCTGTTTATTCCTATTTATTCCTATCTATTTCTATTTATTCCTATTTATTCCTGTTTATTCCTATTTATTCGTATCTATTCCTATTTATACCTGTTTATTCCTATTTATTCCTGTTTATTTCTATTTATTTCTATTTCTTCCTCTTTATTCCTCTTTATTCCTCTTTATTCCTCTTTATTTCTATTTCTTCCTATTTCTTCCTGTTTATTCCTATCTATTTCTATTTATTCCTATTTATTCCTGCTTATTCCTATTTATTTCTTGTGTCCCCCCCGAGGCTGAAGGGACACCGCGTCCCCCAAAAAGGCTGGAGGGGCTTCCCCCACCCCGTGACCTCCCGAGTGTCCCCTGTGTCCCCCCAGCCCTGTGACAGCCGCGGGGGTTGGGGTTGCTGGGGGGGGGGGTCCCCGAAGCGCCCCCCGCCCCCCAAAGCGGAGCATCTTTGGGTCAATGGCGGCACCTGGTGGCCGTTGGGGGCAATGACACGGCGGGGGTGACGTCACTGGTGTCACCAAGGGCGGGGGGGGCGGGGACAGGGATGGGGACAGGGGATGGGGACAGGGGACAGGGATGGGGACAGGGGATGGGGACAGGGATGGGGACAGGGACAGGGGATGGGGATGGGGACAGGGATGGGGACAGGGGATGGGGACAGGGATGGGGACAGGGATGGGGACAGGGGATGGGGACAGAGATGGGGACAGGGACAGGGGATGGGGATGGGGACAGGGATGGGGACAAGGGATGGGGATGGGGACAAGGGACAGTAATGGGGACAAGGGATGGGGACAGGGATGGGGACAGGGATGGGGACAGGGATGGGGACAAGGGACAGGGATGGGGACAGGGGATGGGGACAGGGGACGGGGATGGGGACAAGGGATGAGGACAGGGGATGGGGACAAGGGACAGGGGATGGGGACAGGGGATGGGGACAGGGATGGGGACAGGGATGGGGACAGGGGATGGGGACAGGGATGGGGACAGGGGACAGGGGATGGGGACAGGGATGGGGACAGGGATGGGGACAGGGATGGGGACAGGGATGGGGACAGGGGACAGGGGACGGGGATGGGGACAGGGATGGGGACAGGAATGGAGACAGGGATGGGGACAAGGGATGGGGACAGGGGACAGGGGACGGGGATGGGGACAAGGGACAGGGGATGGGGACAGGGGACGGTAATGGGGAAAAGGGATGGGGACAGGGGATGGGGACAGGGGACAGGGATGGGACAGGGGACAGGGGATGGGGACAGGGGACAGGGATGGGGACAGGGATGGGGACAGGGGACAGGGGATGGGGATGGGGACAAGGGATGGGGACAGGGGATGGGGACAGGGGACAGGGATAGGGACAGGGGACAGGGGACAGGGGACAGGGACGGGGACAAGGGACAGGGGATGGGGACAGGGGATGGGGACAGGGATGGGGACAGGGATGGGGACAAGGGACAGGGGACAGCGATGTCCCTGCGCCAGGCCCGGGTGCCGCTGTCCCTGACGCCGTCACTCTTTCCAGAGCCGCGGCACGGGGACATCGGGAGGGGACACCGGACATCCTGCAGCCCCCCAGCCCAGCCCAGCCCCGGATTTCCCGGCGCGGTGGCAGCGCTGCGGTGGCTCCCGGTGACCTTTGTCGGGCTCGGGACGGTGACAGCCGCGGGGAAGTGGCGGCGATGCCGCTGCGGTGGCGGCGTCCCCACGGCCGCTGTCACCGCGTGGGGCGGGGCTGTCCCACGGCACCGCCCCGCCCGGTGTCGCTTCGGGGTGACCCGAATGTGACCTCGTGTCAGAAAGGGGGGGGGCGGGGGGCATCCCATGGGGGGGTTCATCCCATTAGGGACCCTGATCTGGGGGTCCCATCCCTCCTGGGGAGGGTCTCATCCTATTAGGGATCCTAATCTGGGGGTCCCATCGCTCCTGGGGGGGATGCCATCCCTCCTGGGGGGGGGTCTCATCCTATTAGGGACCCTAACTTGGGGGTCCCATCCCTCCTGGGGGGGTCCCATCTCATGGGGGGGGGGGATCATCTTATCAGGGGCCCTGATCTGGGGGTCCCATCGCTCCTGGGGGGGGGGTCTCATCCCATGGGGGGGGTTCATCCTATCTGGGGCCCTGATCTGGGGGTCCCATCACTCCTGGGGGGGGTCCCATCTCTCCTGGGGGGGGGGGTCTCATCCTATTAGGGACCCTAACTTGGGGGTCCCATCGCTCCTGGGGGGGGGTCCCATCCCATTAGGGACCCTGATCTGGGGGTCCCATCCCTCCTGGGGGGGTCCCATCTCATGGGGGGGGATCATCTTATCAGGGGCCCTAATCTGGGGGTCCCATCGCTCCTGGGGGGGGGGGGTCTTATCCCATGGGGGGGTCTCATCCTATCTGGGCCCCTAATCCGGGGGTCCCATAGCTCCTGGGGGGGGGGGTCCCATCGCTCCTGGGTGGGGGTCCCATCCCTCCTGGGAGGGTCTCATCCTATCAGAGGCCCTAATCTGGGGGTCCCATAGCTCCTGGGTGGGGGTCCCATCGCTCCTGGGGGGTCTCATCCCATGGGGGGGTCTCATCCTATTAGGGACCCTAACTTGGGGGTCCCATCGCTCCTGGGTGGGGGTCCCATCCCGTGGGGGGGGGGGGTCTCATCCTATCTGGGCCCCTAATCCGGGGGTCCCATAGCTCCTGGGGGGGGGGGGGTCGCATCGCTCCTGGGTGGGGGTCCCATCCCTCCTGGGAGGGTCTCATCCTATCAGAGGCCCTAATCTGGGGGTCCCATCGCTCCTGGGTGGGGGTCCCATCGCTCCTGGGAGGGTCTCATCCTATCAGAGGCCCTAATCTGGGGGTCCCACCCCTCCTGGGGGGGGTCTCACCCCAAATCTGTGCCAGGTAGGGGGGTGGGGGTGGTCCTACCCCGGGGGGCATTAGGGCGGGAAGAAGAGGGGGAATTATCCCCGCAGGGGGTGTGTGGGGAGGGGGCTGCGGGGCGGGGGCCGGGCTCTGAGGGGGGACGCGGCTGCCCCCAGGTGCGCACGCAGGTAACCCAACCCGCGCAATTACCGCGCGGCGGCTCCTTTAAGGGGGCGTGTCCGGAAGCGCCTCGACCACGCCCCTTTAACCCCGCCCGGCCCCGCCTTCTCCCCGCGCGCACCGGTCCCGGTGGGGCAGGCAGGGCTGGGTACGGCGGCCGGTGCGGGACATGGCGCGGCGCCGGCGTTCGCTGCTGCTGCTGCTGCCGCTGCCGCCGCCCTTACCGGGGCTGCTGCTGGGGCTCGGCCCGGTGCTGCTCGGAGCCGCCGCCGCTTTTAACCTGGATCGCACCTTCCCCGTGCTCAAGGAGGGCCCCGCCGGAGCCTTGTTCGGTTTCTCGGTTGCGCTGCACCGGGAGACGGAGGAGCGGCGGGAGCGCAGCCTGTGAGCGCGGGCGGGGAGCGGCGGGGCGGGGGGGGGGGGTCACCTGTTGGGTTTGGGTTGGGGGGGGGGGTCCCCCGGAGGATCGGGGGGGTCTCCCGGTGGTTGGGACCCCCGGTGAGGCGGAGGAGAGTGAGACAGCGCTTTACCTGCGAGCGGGGTGGGGGGGGTCCCCGTTAGGGTGGGAGTCACCCGTGGGGTGCGGACCCCCCACCCATCCCGTGGGGGGGTGAGGGTCCCACGTGGGGTGAGGGTCCCACGTGGGGTGGTGGATCGGAGAGGGGGGGGAGGGTCCTTTTTTGGGGGGGGGGTCCCTGATCTGTGTCGGGGGCTGCGGGGGAGGGGGCGCACCCGGGGGGGGTGGGGGGGGGGGGGCCAGGAGAGGGGGTCGGGCTGCTGGGGTGGGGGGGGGGGGGGTCTCCCCTCCTCGTGGCTTTTCCCAGCAACGGGACCCCCGGCAATTGGTGTGGGGGGGTCTCACCCTGACCCCCCCTCCTCATTCCCCACGCGGTCCCGGTGACACGAGGTGGGGGGCTCCCCGTGAGCTCCCCGGTGGGCTGGGAGCCCCTCCGGGAGGGTGGGGTGGGGGGTCCCTAAGGGGTCGCGAAGCCCCTGGGTGGGGTGGGGGGGGGGTCTCCCCTGCTCATTCCCAGCAATGGGACCCCCGGTAATTGAGGGGGGGTCCTACCCTGACCCCCCCTCCTCATTCCCCGCGGGGTCCCGGTGACACGGGGCGGGGGCTGGGAGCGCCACAGCCCCTCGGGGAGGGTGGTCGGGGATGGGGGGGGGTCCCTGAGTGGTCGCCAAGCCCCTCGTGTCCCCCCCCCTCACCGAGCTGCCGCCGGTGCCGGTGCCCGCCGAACCTACCGGGCTGTGCTTCCTGCCCGCCACGGCGGCCGAGCCCCGACAAAAGCTCCTTTCAACCGGGGCAGCCCCCCGTGCCAACCCACCCCGTGTGCCCCCCGGACCCCCCCCCTCCCTCCACGGCTGGCCGTGCCGTGCCGAGCCGTGCCGTGCCGGGAAAAACCTCCGCCGCAGGGGCTGGGCTGGGCTGGGTGGGTTTTTTTCCCGCTGGATCACCTTCCCGCCGCTCTCCCCCGGGGGATTGGGGGGGGGGGTCTTTGGGAGACCCCCCCAAGGACGCCGATCTTTCCCCGGGGCGGGGGGGGGGTCTCCGGCAGCAGCTGCCCGGTGCAGGCGGGTGCCGCTCCGCATTCCAGGGATGCATTTCGTGGGATGAGGAGCCGGAGCTGTTGTTGTTGTTGTTGTTGCTCCCCCCCCCCCGCGCCCCCCCGGGACCCCCGGGACCACCCCTCACCCCAGGCACGGTTGGGTTTTAGCCGCTCCGGGGGTCTCGGTTGGGAACGGCACGGATCGGTTCGTGTCGGTCCCGCGGAGAGGGGGGGTTTGGGGGGGGAGCCGCCACCCCCTCAGCGTGTCCCCGCGTGTCCCCGCGTGTCCCGGGGGCGCGGAGGCTCCGCCGGTTGTGGGGCGGGGGGGAGGCTTCGGAGCCAGAATCGCCCCCCCCGGGAATTCGCTCCTCGTTCCCCGGGGCGGGAACAGCGCGGGGGTCTCTCCGTTCCCGGTTTGGGGTGTCCCCGGGGTTTGGGGTGTCCGCAGTTTGGGGTGTCCCCGTTTTGGGGTGTCCGTGTTTTGGGATATCCGCGTTTTGGGGTGCCCCCGCAATTTGGGGTGTCCCCGGTTTGGGGTGTCCCGTTTTGGGGTCCCCGCATTTTGGGGTGTCTCCGGTTTGGGGTGTTCGCAGTTTGGGGTGTCTGCGTTTTGGGGTGTCTGCGTTTTGGGGTGTCCCGGTTTGGGGTGTCCGCGTTTTGGGGTGTCGCGGTTTGGGGTGTCTCTGGTTTGGGATATCCGCGTTTTGGGGTGCCCCCGCAATTTGGGATGTCCTGGTTTGGGGTGTCCCCACAGTTTGGGTTGTCCCGGTTTGGGATATCCCCGCTTTGGGGTGTCCCCGCATTTTGGGGTGTCCGCGTTTTGGGATATCCGTGTTTTGGGGTGTCCGCATTTTGGGATATCCTCATTTTGGGGTGTCCCCGGTTTGGGGTGTTCCCGCAGTTTGGGGTGTCCCGTTTTGGGGTGCCCTGGTTTGCGATATTCGCATTTTGGGGTGTCCCGGTTTGGGATATCCGCGTTTTGGGGTGTCCCTGCTTTGGGATATCCGCATTTTGGGGTGTCCCCGCACTTTGGGGTGCCGGTGCAGGGTGACCCCCCCCTCCCCCCCGCCGGGTCGCGCCCCGGTGCCGGATGAAGGCTGCGGTGCCCTCTGCTCGCAGGTGCAGGGTGGGGACAGGAAAGGGACACTTCCTGCTGCCGCCACCCCGCGCGGGACAGGGGGGGGTCCCCTGCTCTTTGTTTTTTGGCCTGGGGGAGGTGGGCGGGCTGGGGGGGTCGGCCGGTGGGTTGGGGGGGTCACGGGGCGATACCCCCCACCCCACCCCCACCCGCGGAGCTGTGCCCAGGTGTTGTTTGCTCGCCCCTCCCCGGCCAGGTGAGCGCGGGCTGGGACAGCCGGGACTCTTATCAGCCCCGCCGAGATAAGAGAGCTCCGGCCGCTCCCACCGGATTGGGTTTGGAGGTCCCTGCGTGAGCAGAGAGGGGGAAACTGAGGCACAAGAAGCTCAAGACTCCCCCCCCCCTCTCACACACACACGCACTCCCCCACCTCTAAAATCTGCCAGCTGGGGCTGTGCCCGGGGGTCTCAGCTGCCGGCTGAGGAGGGAGAGCGCTCTCCTGGCCGCTTTCCCGGCCTTCCCTCCCTCCCTCCTTCCCTCCCCGGGCTGGGATTTTTATTTTTTTTTTTTGCGGATTGCTGGAGCTGCCTGAGCCCCCCCAACCCCCGCCGCCCCCCTCCCCGCCTTGGCCCGAATCCGCCGGGGTCTTGCGGGGCTGCTTGGCAGGAGGAGGGGAAGGGATGCGGGACTGTCCGTCCGTCCGTCCGTCCCTCCAGGAGCCGTCGCTCCCTCTCTCGGCTCCGTCCCAGGTGGATTTTTTTTATTTTTATTTTTTATTTTTATTTTTATTTTTTGTTTTTTATTTTTATTTTTTAGTTTTATTTTTAGTTTTATTTTTAGTTTTTAGTTTTATTTTTTATTTTTATTTTTAGTTTTTATTTTTAGTTTTAGTTTTAGTTTTAGTTTTTATTTTTATTTTTATTTTTATTTTTATTTTTTATTTTTAGTTTTAGTTTTTTATTTTTATTTTTTAGTTTTATTTTTAGTTTTCTTTTTAGTTTTTAGTTTTATTTTTTATTTTTATTTTTATTTTTATTTTTATTTTTATTTTTATTTTTATTTTTACTTTATTTTTTTTCGGTTCAGGGCCCCCCCCCAGGGCAAAGGCAGCTGGAGCATCCCCCCCCCCCCCCCCGCCCCGTGCCGGCCCCATCACCCCCGGAGCTCCCCGGGGCCGGAGCATCCCCCCCACCCCCGCGTCACCCCCGGAGCTCCCCTGACTACCCTGGGGGGGGGGCGGGATGCACCCCCAGTTCCACACCTCGCTGAGGTGCCTGGCTGGGATTCTCTGCCATCCTCACCTCTCCCACCCTCGGGAAAACGGGGGGAGGGGGTCGCACTTTGGGGTCTTTGGTGCCCGAGCCCTCCCACACCACAGCCCCCCCTCCCTATCCCAGCTCAGCCAGCGCCCCCCCCCGCGTTTGCCGGGGCGGATTAGGTCGGAGCACGGCCTCACATTCCTGCCTCCCTCCCTTGCCGGCCTCCCTCCCCCTCGTGCCGCTCTTTGACCATCTCCAGCCTCATCCCAGCTCCCCCCAACCCCAGCGGGACCAGCGCCACAAACTGGCCCCGAGCCCCCCTCCCTCCCCAACCCCGCGACCCCAACTCCGCTTCCCCCGGGCACGCAGCCCCCCTTGGGTGTCCCCGGTGGGACCGGGAAAGCCCCGCACTCCCCCTGCTCCCAGGAGCCGAGCTGCGGGTGGGCTGCCGTGCCGTGCCGTGCCGTGCCGTGCCGTGCCGGGAATCTTGGCCGCAGGCAGCAGCGGGATGCCGGAGCTGCTTGGCTTGGGTGGGCTCCCACCGCCCCCCCCCGGGGTGGGAGCAACGGCGGGGCCGGGCTGAGCCGGGACCACCGGGGGAGCCTGAGGGGACCCCTGGGGGCTGCAGGTCCCGGTGGGGTTCGGGGTGTGGGGCAGGACCCCCCGGTGGGGTTCGGGGTGTGGGGTGGAGGGCTCGGGGTGTAGGGTGGGACCCCCGGTGGGGCTCGGGGTGTAGGGTGGGACCCCCCGGTGGGGCTCGGGGTGTAGGGTGGGACCCCCCGGTGGGGTTCGGGGTGTGGGGTGGGGGGTTCGGGGTGTGGGGCAGGACCCCCCGGTGGGGTTCGGGGTGTGGGGTGGCGGGTTTGGGGTGTGGGGCAGGACCCCCCGGTGGGGTTCGGGGTGTGGGGTGGGGGGCTCGGGGTGTGGGGCAGGACCCCCGGTGGGGTTCGGGGTGTGGGGTGGGGGGTTCGGGGTGTGGGGCAGAACCCCCCAGTGGGGTTCGGGGGTGGGACTCCCCGGTGGGGTTTGGGGTTCGGGGTGTGGGGCAGGACCCCCGGTAGGGTTCGGGGGGTGGGGTGCGACGCCCCCCGAGTGTGACCCCCCCCCCCCGGAGCTCTGACTCACAGCAGCTGCCCTGAGTCACTTCCCACCCCCCCCGCCCCAGGTAAGGGGGGGACAGCGGTGCCCCGTGTGCCCCCCCCTCCCGGAGCTGGCATTCCTTTGTGCCGAGCTGGCAGAAGCCGGGGGGGCATCACCCCCCCTGCATCACCCCCCCTGTTTCCCTTCCCTTCCCAGCGCCCCCCCCAGCATTCCAGAGCCCCCCCTTTGGAACCAGAGGTGCCAACCCCCCCACCCTCCACCCCAAACCTGCAGCCCCGGGCTGACTCAGCCACCCCCGGGGTTGGGGAGGGGGGGTCCCGGCGTGCCGGGGCGGGGGTTGCCCCGGGGCCCCGCATTCCTCCTGCGCCTGGGCTTTGAGTCAGCTCTGCCGGGCCCGCCCGGACGTGCCCGCTCCGCCGGGCCCCGCGTTGTTCGGTTTCCCGGCGCTCCCCGCCCCGCCGGAGCTGCCGCGGGCAACAGCGGAGCTCGGCTTGGCCCCGGTGGCCCGGGCTGGGCAGCGGCCAGCTCGGTACGGCGGTGCCTCGTGATGGGCTCCGGGTGCCCGGGTGTCCCGGGTGTGGTGTCACCTCTGTGTCCTGGGTGCCACATCCTGGGGGCTATGACCCCCCCGTGTCCTGGGTGCAGTGTCCCCTCTGTGCCCTGGGTGCTGTGTCCTGGGTGCAGTGTCCCCCCCATGTCCTGGGTGCCGTGTCCCGGGTGCAGTGTCCCCTCGGTGTCCTGGGTGCCATGTCCCCTCTGTGTCCTGGGTGTCACATCCTGGGTGCAGTGTCCCCCCCATGTCCTGGGTGCCGTGTTCTGGGTGCCATGTCCCCTCCGTGTCCTGGGTGCCACATCCTGGGGGCTATGACCCCCCTGTGTCCTGGGTGCCACATCCTGGGTGCAGTGTCCCCTCTGTGTCATAGGTGCCATGGGGGCTGTGTCCTCCCTGTGTCCCCTCCGTGTCCCGGGTGCCACATCCTGGTTGCCGTGTCCCGGGTGCCGTGTCCCAACCATGTCCTGGGTGCTGTGTCCCCGCCATGTCCTGGGTGCTGTGTCCTGGGTGCAGTGTCCCCTCTGTGTCCTGGGTGCCGTGTCCTGGGTGCTGTGTCCTGGGTGCAGTGTCCCCTCCGTGTCCCGGGTGCCACATCTTGGTTGCCGTGTCCCGGGTGCCATGTCCCAACCATGTCCTGGGTGTCATGTCCTGGGTGCCGTGTCCCAACCATGTCCTGGGTGCAGTGTCCCCTCTGTGTCCTGGGTGCCACATTCTGGGTGCAGTGTCTCCACCCCCGTGTCCTGGGTGCCGTGTCCCCCCCGTGTCCCCCCCATGTCCTGAGTGCCACATCCTGGGTGCAGTGTCCCCCCCGTGTCCTGGGTGTCACATCCTGGGTGCAGTGTCCCCTCTGTGTCATGAGTGCCATGGGGGCTGTGTCCCCTCTGTGTCCTGGGTGCCACATCCTGGCTGCCGTGTCCCCTCTGTGTCCCGGGTGCAGTGTCCCCTCCGTGTCCTGGGTGCCATGTCCTCCCTGGGTGCAGTGTCCCCTCTGTGACCTGGGTGCCACATCCTGGGTGCCAGTCCTGGGTGCCGTGTCCCCCCCGTGTCCCCCCCATGTCCTGGATGCCACATCCTGGGTGCCGTGTCCCCTCTGTGTCCTGAGTGCCATGGGGGCTGTGTCCCCTCTGTGTCCCGTTTGCCACATCCTGGGTTCAGTGTCCCCTCCGTGTTCTGGGTGTCATGTCCTGGGTGCAGTGTCCCCGCCATGTCCTGGGTGTCACATCCTGGGTGCAGTGTCCCCTCTGTGTCCTGGGTGCCATGGGGGCTGTGTCCCCTCTGTGTCCTGGGTGCCACATCCTGGGTGCTGTGTCCCCCCCGTGTCCTGGGTGTCACATCCTGGGTGCAGTGTCCCCTCTGTGTCCTGGGTGCCATGGGGGCTGTGTCCCCTCTGTGTCCTGGGTGCCACATCCTGGGTGCAGTGTCCCCTCCATGTCCCACCCCCCGTGTCCCTCCTGCCAGAGCCAGGCACTTCCTCCCGCCGCTCGGCCACCTCCAGGCCATTGTCCCGGCGCTCCCGAGGCTTCCCGGCGGAAAGGCCGGCCCTTCCGGAACCCTCCGGCCGTGCCAGGGCCTGGCTTGGGCTCCCCGACCCCTTCCCTGGGGGGTCCCCTGAAGGAGCTGGGGGGCACATCCAGCCCGGAGTGCCAATGTCCCCAACTCCCCCCGCCGTGTGGCACTGCCGTGACTCAGCCGGGCCAGCCCTGCCCTGCCCTGCCTGGGGGAGGCGCTGCCTGTCCTGGGACACAGAGGGGCTGTCTGTCTGTCCAGGGTGAGGAGTGTCCGTTTGTCCGGGGTGAGAGATGTCCCAGGTGAGGGGTGTCTGTCCCAAGTGCCGGGTGTCCGTTTGTCTGGGATGCCGGGTGTCAGTTTGTCCGGGGTGCGCGGTGTCCATCCCAGATGTGGGGTGTCCATCTGTCCGGGGTGCAGGGTGTCCATTTATCTGGAGTGCAGGGTGTCCGTTTGTCCGGGATGCTGGGTGTCCGTTTGTCCGGGATGCTGGGTGTCCGTTTGTCCGGGATGCCGGGTGTCCGTTTGTCTGGGGTGCAGGGTGTCCATCCCAGATGCCGGGTGTCCATTTGTCCAGGGTGCAGGGTGTCCGTCTGTCTGGGGTGCTGGGTGTCCGTCTGTCTGGGGTGCCGGGTGTCCGTTTGTCCGGGACGTGGGGTGTCCGTTTGTCTGGGGTGCAGGGTGTCCATCCCAGATGCCGGGTGTCCATTTGTCCAGGGTGCAGGGTGTCCGTCTGTCTGGGGTGCAGGGTGTCCGTCTGTCCGGGCTGCGGGGTGTCCGTCTGTCTGGGGTGCTGGGTGTCAGTTTGTCCAGGGTGTGGGGTGTCCATCCCAGATGCGAGGTGTCCGTCTGTCCGGGGTGCCGAGTGTCCATTTGTCCAGGGTGCGGGATGTCCGTCTGTCCAGGGTGCCGAGTGTCCATTTGTCCAGGATGTCAGGTGTCCGTTTGTCCAGGGTGTGGGGTGTCCGTCTGTCCGGGATCCTGGGTGTCCATCTGTCCGGGGTGCCGGGGTGTCCGTCTGTCCGAGGTGCCGGGTGTCCCTCCCAGCTCCCCTCCCCGCCGTGTCCCCCGTCCCCTGCCGTTCCGTGTCCGGCGCCGGACCCTGCCTGCCGGACAGGCCGCAGCTGTGCCGGGGTCAAAGGTCAAAGGTCGGCCGGCAGGGCCGGGGCTGTTTGCACGGACAGCGACCCCGGGCTGGGCTGGGCTGGGCTGGGGGGGCTGCACAGCCCCTCCCCCCTGTTTCCCCCGCTGGTTTGGCGGGGGGGGGGGGTCACTGCGACCCCTCTTCCCACCCCACACTCACGGGGGCGGCCTCTGGGAAGGAGTGGGGCTGCAGTGAGTCTGTCAGTCTGTCTGTCAGTCTGTCCGTTCGGGGTCCCCGTGCCCCCTGCAAACGGGGCTGACCCCATTATTTGGGGGTGTCAGTCTGTCTGTCAGTCTGTCCATTTGGGGTCTCTGTGCCCCCCACGGACGGGGCTGACCCCATTATTTGGGGGTGTCAGTCTGTCTGTCAGTCTGTCCATTCGGGGTCTCCGTGCCCCCCACAGACGGGGCTGACCTCGTTATTTGGGGGTGTCAGTCTGTCTGTCTGTCCATCTGTCCCCAAGGCCATTTGGGGTCCCTGTGCCCCCCACAGATGGGACTGACCCCGTTATTTGGGGGTGTCAGTCTGTCTGTCAGTCTGTCCCCAAGGCCATTTGGGGTCCCCGTGCCCCCCACAGACGGGGCTGACCCCGTTATTTGGGGGTGTCAGTCTGTCTGTCAGTCTGTCCATTTGGGGTCTCCGTGCCCCCCACAGATGGGACTGACCCCGTTATTTGGGGGTGTCAGTCTGTCTGTCAGTCTGTCCATTTGGGGTCTCTGTGCCCCCCACGGACGGGGCTGACCCCATTATTTGGGGGTGTCAGTCTGTCTGTCAGTCTGTCCGTTCGGGGTCCCCGTGCCCCCCCACAGACGGGACTGACCCCATTATTTGGGGGTGTGAGTCTGTCCGTTCGGGGTCCTCGTGCCCCCCGCAGACGGGACTGACCCCATTATTTGGGGGTGTCAGTCAGTCTGTCTGTCAGTCTGTCCATTTGGGGTCCCCGTGCCCCCCCGCAGACGGGGCTGACCCCATTATTTGGGGGTGTCGGGGTGTGACTGACAAACTCTGGGGAAGCACCTCCAGGTGTCCCCCAGGTGTCCCCACCCCAAAACGAGCTGGAGGGCTTTGGTGTCCCCCTCCCCAGGGGGGCTCTGCACCCCAAAACGAGCTGGAGGGCTTTGGTGTCCCCCTCCCCAGGGGGGGCTCTGCACCCCAAAACGAGCTGGAGGGCTTTGGTGTCCCCTCCCCAGGGGGGCTCTGCACCCCAAAACGAGCTGGAGGGGTTTGGTGTCCCCCTCCCCAGGGGGGCTCTGCACCCCAAAACGAGCTGGAGGGGTTTGGGGGGGGGCTGCTGCTGCTCCCCCCATCACCCACCCCCCTGCCCCCCCTTTCCTGCCCCCCCAGGCTGCTGGTGGGGGCCCCCCAGGACACGGAGCCGCTGAACGGGACGCGGACGGGCGCCGTCTACGCCTGTCCCCTGAGTGCCACCACCCGCGACTGCCAGCGCCTGGCCATCGAGCTCAAGGGTTGGTGACCCCCCCCTCGGGGTGTGTGACCCCCCCCCGGGGTGTGTGACCCCCCCCCGGGGTGTGTGACCACCCCGGACCCCCCCTCAGGCCGGCTGTTCCCCCCCCAGATGAGCCGGACAAGGCCATCATCGAGGACATGTGGCTGGGGGTGACGGTGGCCAGCCAGCGGCAGCCGCCGGGCAGGGTGCTGGTGAGTCCGGGGGGGCTTTGCACGCCCGGATCCTTGCACGCCCGGATCCTTGCACGCCCAGATCCCAGCTCTTTGCACACCCAGATCCCAGCTCCTCGCACACCCAGATCCCAGCTCTTTGCACACCCAGCTCCTTGCACGCCCAGGTCCTTGCACGCCCAGGTCCTTGCACGCCCAGGTCCTTGCACACCCAGGTCCTTGCACGCCCAGATCCTTGCAGCCCAGATCCCAGCTCTTTGCACACCCAGCTCTTTGCACACCCAGCTCCTTGCACGCCCGGATCCTGCTTCCTTGCACACCCAGATCCCAGCTCCTTGCACACCCAGATCCTTGCACACCCAGATCCTGCTTCGTTGCACACCCAGCTCCTTGCATGCCCAGATCCCAGCTCCTCTCACACCCAGCTCTTTGCACACCCAGATCCCAGCTCCTCGCACACCCATCTCCTTGCACGCACAGATCCTTGCACTGATCCAGGCCTGCGCCCACTGCTACACGCGGGTGCTGTGGTCACTCCCTGAGCTGTCCCCTGTCTGTCCCTGTCCCTGAACTGTCCCCTGTCCATGTCCCCTGTCTGTCCCCTGTCCCTGTCCCCTGTCCCCAGGCCTGTGCCCACCGCTACATGCAGATGCTGCGGCCAGTCCCTGAGCTGTCCCTTGTCCCTGAGCTGTCCCTGTCCCCTGTCTGTCCCCTGTCCCCAGGCCTGCGCCCACCGCCACATGCAGGTGCTGTGGCTGGTCCCTGAGCTGTCCCTGTCTGTCCCCTGTCCCCAGGCCTGCGTCCACCGCTACACACGGGTGCTGTGGTTGGTCCCTGAGCTGTCCCTGAGCTGTCCCCTGTCTGTCCCTGTCCCTGTCCCTGTCCTTGTCCCCAGGCCTGCGCCCACCGCTACACGTGGGTGCTGTGGCCGGTCCCTGAGCTGTCCCTGTCCCCTGTCCCTCTCCCTGTCCCCAGGCCTGCGCCCACCGTTACACGCGGGTGCTGTGGTCACTCCCTGAGCTGTCCCCTGTCTGTCCCTGAGCTGTCCCTGAGCTGTCCCCTGTCCATGTCCCCTGTCCCTGAGCTGTCCCCTGTCCATGTCCCTGTCCCCAGGCCTGCGCCCACCGCTACACGCGGGTGCTGTGGTTGGTCCCTAAGCTGTCCCTGAGCTGTCCCCTGTCCCTGAGCTGTCCCCTGTCCCTGTCTGTCCCCTGTCCCCAGGCCTGCGCCCACCGCTACACGCGGGTGCTGTGGTCACTCCCTGAGCTGTCCCTGTCCCCTGTCTGTCCCTGTCCCTGTCCCTGTCCCCAGGCCTGCGCCCACCGCTACACGCGGGTGCTGTGGCCGGTCCCTGAGCTGTCCCTGTCCCTGTCTGTCCCCTGTCCCTGTCCCCAGGCCTGCGCCCACCGCTACACACGGGTGCTGTGGCCGGACCCTGAGCTGTCCCCTGTCCCTGTCCCTGTCCCCAGGCCTGCGCCCACCGCTACACACGGGTGCTGTGGTCACTCCCTGAGCTGTCCCCTGTCCATGTCCCCGGTCCCTGAGCTGTCCCCTGTCCCTGTCCCTGTCCCCAGGCCTGCGCCCACCGCTACACGCGGGTGCTGTGGTCGGGCCCCGAGGCTCAGCGCCGCATGGTGGGCCGCTGCTACGTGCGGGGCAGCGACCTGCGCCTGGACCTGGGCGACGAGTGGCAGACGTACCACAACGAGCTGTGCAACGCCAACACCGACACCGACGAGACCGGCATGTGCCAGATGGGCGCCAGCGCCGGCTTCGGCCCCAACCTCGTCTACTTCGGGGCGCCCGGCGCCTACAACTGGCAGGGTGAGGCTGCCGGGGGGGGACACGGCAGCCCTGGGTGGGTCTGGGGGGGACATGGCAGCCCTGGGGTCACCATGCCATCCCTGGGGGGGGACACGCCACCCCTGGGGTCACCATGCCATCCTTGGGGGGGACACGGCAGCCCTGGGGTCACCATGCCATCCCTGGGGGGGACACGGCAGCCCTGGGGGGGACACGCCACTCCTGGGGTCACCATGCCAGCCCTGGGGTGGACACGGCACCCCTGGGGTCACCATGCCATCCCTGGGGGGGACACGGCACCCCTGGGGGGGACACGGCAGCCCTGGGGGGGACACGGCAGCCCTGGGGTCACCATGCCACCCCTGGGGGGGACACAGCAGCCCTGGGGTCACCATGCCATCCCTGGGGGGACACGGCAGCCCTGGGGGGGTCTGGGGGGGACACGGCAGCCCTGGGGGGGTCTGGGGGGGACATGGCAGCCCTGGGGGGGACACGACAGCCCTGGGGTCACCATGCCATCCCTGGGGGGGACATGGCACCCCTGGGGGGGGACACGGCAGCCCTGGGGGGGACACGGCACCCCTGGGGTCACCATGCCAGCCCTGGGGGGGGACACAGCATCCCTGGGGGGACACGGCAGCCCTGGGGGGGTCTGGGGGGGACATGGCACCCCTGGGGGGGACACGGCACCCCTGGGGTCACCCCTTTTCCTGGGGGGGACACGGCAGCCCTGGGGTCACCATGCCATCCTTGGGGGGACACGGCACCCCTGGGGGGACACGGCATTCCTGGGGGGGACACGGCACCCCTGGGGTCACCATGCCATCCCTGGGGGGACACGGCAGCCCTGGGGGGGTCTGGGGGGGACAGGCCACCCCTGGGGGGGACACGGCATCCCTGGGGGGGACACAGCATCCCTGGGGGGACACGGCAGCCCTGGGGGGGACACGGCACCCGCAAAAAAAAACCAAAAAAAAACCCCAAAAAAACCCCAAAAAACCCCCAAAAACAACCAAACAAACCCACAAAAAAAAACCAAAAAAACCCCCCAAAAAACCCGAAACAACCAAACAAACCCGCAAAAAAAACCAAAAAAAAACCCCAAAAAAACCCCAAAACCACCAAACAAACCCGCAAAAAAAAACCCCAAAAAAACCCCAAAAAAACCCCAAAAAAACCCCAAAAACAACCAAACAAACCCGCAAAAAAAACCCCAAAAAAAAACCCCAAAAAAACCCCAAAAAAACCCCCCAAAACAACCAAACAAACCCGCAAAAAAAACCCCAAAAAACCCCAAAAAACCCAAAAAAACCACCAAACAAACCCGCAAAAAAAACCAAAAAAAAACCCCAAAAAAACCCCAAAACCACCAAACAAACCCGCAAAAAAAACCCCAAAAAACCCCCAAAAACAACCAAACAAACCCGCAAAAAAAAACCCAAAAAAACCCCAAAAACCACCAAACAAACCCGCAAAAAAAAACCCCAAAAAAACCCCAAAAACCACCAAACAAACCCGCAAAAAAAACCCAAAAAACCCCCCAAAAAACCCAAAAAAACCCCAAAAACCACCAAACAAACCCGCAAAAAAACCCCAAAAAACCCCCAAAAAACCCCCAAAAAAACCCAAAACCACCAAACAAACCCGCAAAAAAAACCCCAAAAAACCCCAAAAAAACCCAAAACCACCAAACAAACCCGCAAAAAAAACCCCAAAAAACCCCCAAAACCACCAAACAAACCCGCAAAAAAAAACCCCAAAAAACCCCAAAAAAACCCCAAAAAACCCCCAAAAAAAACCCACGGGGCTGTCCCCGTGTCACCGCGCTGTCCCCGTGTCACCGCGCTGTCCCCTTCCAGGCACGGATTACGTGCTGCAGAGGGACAGCTGGGACCTGCACGACTTCTCCTACCCCAACAAGAGGAACGGCAACACCTACATAGGTGGGGGGGATTAAATAGGTGGGGGGATTTTTTGGGGGGGATTTTGGGGGGGATTTTTTGGGGGGGGATTTAGGGGAGGTGGGTTTAGGTTTAGGGGGGGATTGTTGTTAAGGGGGTGAGGGGGCTCCAAGAACCCCCCCCTGGGATGGTGAGAGTGGGGGGCGGCGGTGACACGCTGGGGTGACGTCGGGGGGTGCAGGGAGGGAGAATATGAATTTTGAAGATGAGACTCTTTTTTGGGGGGGGGGTTGTTTTGGTTTTTTGTTGTTTTGTTTGTTTGTGGGGTTTTTTTGTTTGTTTTTCTTTTGTTTGTTTTTTGTTTGGTTTTGTTCGGTTTTTGTTTGTTTTTGTTCGGTTTCGTTCGTTTATTGTTTGTTTCTTTGGGGTTTTTTGTTGGGTTTTTTGTTGGGTTTTTTGTTTTTGGTTTTTTTGTGTGTTTTTGTTTGGTTTTTTGTTTGTTTCGTTTGGTTTCGTTTGGTTTTTGTTTGTTTCGTTTGGTTTCGTTTGGTTTTTTGTTTGTTTCGTTTGGTTTCTTTTTTTGTTTGGTTTTGATTGGTTTCGTTCGTTTATTGTTTGTTTCTTTGGGGTTTTTTGTTGGGTTTTTTGGGGTTTTTTTTTGTGTGTTTTTGTTCGTTTTTTTGTTTGTTTCGTTTGGTTTCTTTTTTTGTTTGGTTTTTGTTTGGTTTCGTTCGTTTATTCTTTGTTTCTTTGGGGTTTTTTGTTGGGTTTTTTGTTTTTGTGGGTTTTTTGTGTGTTTTTGTTTGGTTTTTTGTTTGTTTTCATTTGGTTTCGTTTGTTTTTTGTTTGTTTCTTTGGGGTTTTTTGTTTTTGTGGTTTTTTTGTGTGTTTTTGTTTGGTTTTTTGTTTGTTTCGTTTGGTTTCATTTGGTTTTTTGTTTGTTTCGTTTGGTTTCGTTCGTTTATTCTTTGTTTCTTTGGGGTTTTTTGTTGGGTTTTTTGGTTTTGTGGTTTTTTTGTGTGTTTTTGTTTGGTTTTTTGTTTGTTTTGTTTGGTTTCGTTTGTTTTTTTGTTTATTTCCTTTGGTTTTGTTCGTTTATTGTTTGTTTCTTTGGGGTTTTTTGTTGGGTTTTTTGGGTTTGTGGGTTTTTTGTGTGTTTTTGTTTGGTTTTTTGTTTGTTTCGTTTGGTTTCGTTTTTTTTTGTTTGGTTTTTGTTTGGTTTCGTTCGTTTATTGTTTGTTTCTTTGGGGTTTTTTCTTGGGTTTTTTGGGGTTTTTTTTGTGTGCGTTTTTTGGTTTTTTGTTTGTTTCGTTTGGTTTCGTTTGGTTTTTGTTTGGTTTTGTTTGGTTTTGTTCGTTTATTGTTTGTTTCTTTGGGGTTTTTTGTTGGGTTTATTGTTTTTGTGGGTTTTTTGTCTGTTTTTGTTTGGTTTTTTGTTTGCTTCATTTGGTTTCTTTTTGTTTGGTTTTGTTCGTTTATTGTTTGTTTCTTTGGGGTTTTTTGTTGGGTTTTTTGGGTTTGGTTTTTTTTGTGTGTTTTTGTTTGGTTTTTTGTTTGTTTCGTTTGTTTTTGTTGGTTTTTGTTTGGTTTTTGTTTGGTTTCGTTCGTTTAATTTTTGTTTCTTTGGGGTTTTTTGTTGGGTTTTTTGGGGTTGTTTTTTTGTGTGTTTTTGTTTGGTTTTTTGTTTGTTTCATTTGGTTTCGTTTTTCTTTGTTTGGTTTTTGTTTGGTTTCGTTCGTTTATTGTTTGTTTCTTTGGGGTTTTTTGTTGGGTTTTTTGGGGGGTTTTTTTGTGTGTTTTTGTTTGGTTTTTTGTTTGTTTCGTTTGGTTTCATTTGTTTTTTTGTTTGTTTCGTTTGGTTTCGTTTGGTTTTTGTTTGGTTTTTGTTTGGTTTCGTTCGTTTATTGTTTGTTTCTTTGGGGTTTTTTGTTGGGTTTTTTGGGGTTTTTTTTTGGTTTTTTTGGGGTTTTGTGTGTTTTTGTTTTGGTTTTTTTGTTCTGTTTTTAATATGAGACACCAGGCTGAGATTGGATACGGAAAGGAGAACATGAGATGGGGGGTGAGGTGGAGCCCCGGGGGCTGTGGGGTTTCGGGCGTGGAGGGACACTCGGGGACACTTGGGGACACTTGGAAACACTTAGGGACACTTAGGGACACTTGGGGACACTCGGGGACACTTAGGGACACTTGGGGACACTTAGGGACACTCGGGGACACTTGGGGACACTTAGGGACACTTGGGACACTCGGAAACACTTAGGGACACTTGGGGACACTTAGGGACACTTTGGGACATTTTGGGACACTCAGGGACACTTGGGGACACTTGGAAACACTTAGGGACACTTGGAAACACTTAGGGACACTTAGGGACACTTTGGGACATTTCGGGACACTCAGAAACACTTCAGGGCACTTTGGGGACACTTTGGAAAGACTTTGGGACACTTAGGGACACTCAGGGACACTTAGGGACACTCAGGGACACTTCGGAAAGACTTTGGGACACTTAGGGGCACTTGGGGACACTTGGGGACACTTCGGGACACTTCGGGACACTCGGGGACACTCGGGGACACTTGGGGACACTTGGGGACACTTAGGGACACTCAGGGACACTTGGGGACACTTAGGGACACTCGGGGACACTTGGGGACACTTGGAAACACTTGGGGACACTCGGGGACACTTGGGGACACTTAGGGACACTCAGGGACACTTGGGGACACTTGGGGACACTTAGGGACACTTGGGGACATTTCGGGACACTCAGGGACACTTGGGGACACTTGGAAACACTTAGGGACACTTAGGGACACTTGGGGACATTTCGGGACACTCGGAAACACTTCAGGGCACTTCGGGGACACTTTGGAAAGACTTTGGGACACTTAGGGACACTCGGGTCACTCAGGGACACTTCGGGACATTTTGGGAGACACCTAGGGACACTCGGAAACACTTAGGAATACTTCGGGACATTTAGGGACACTTTGGGACACTCGGAAACACTTCGGGACACTTCGGGAGGGCCCAGCGCTCCCTCGGGGGCTGGAGGAGCCCAGGGTGGGGTTGGGGGTCTCAGGGAGGACACGATGCGATCCCGGGGGTCCCGGGAGGGTCTCAGGAAGGACACGATGCAATCTCGGGGTTTGGGGGTCTCAGGGGGGACACGATGCGATCTGAGGGGTTTGGGGGTCCCGGGGTGTGGGGGTCTCGGGGACACGATGCGATCTCGGGGGTCTCAGGGAGGACACGATGCAATCTCAGGGGTTCGGGGGTCCCGTGGAGGACACGATGCGATATCGGGGGTGTGGGGGTCTCAAGGAGGACACGATGCCATCTCGGGGGTCCCGGGGGGGACACGATGTGATCTCGGGGTTTGGGGGTCCCGGGGGGGGTCTCAGGGGGGACACGATGCAATCTCAGGGGTTTGGGGGTCTCAGGAAGGACACGATGCGATCTCAGGGGTTCGGGGGTCTCAGGGAGGACACGATGCGATCTCAGGAGTTCGGGGGTCCCGGGGTGTGGGGGTCTCAGGGAGGACACGATGCGATCTCGGGGGTCCCGGGGGGGACACGATGCGATCTCGGGGTTTGGGGGTCTCAAGGAGGACACGATGAGATCTCGGGGGTTCGGGGGTCTCAGGAAGGACACGATGTGATCTCAGGGGTTTGGGGGTCTCAGGAAGGACACGATGCAATCTCAGGGGTTTGGGGGTCTCAGGGAGGACACGATGCAATCTCAGGGGTTCGGGGGTCTCAGGAAGGACACGATGCAATCTCGGGGTTCGGGGGTCCCGGGAGGGACACGATGCAATCTCGGGGTTTGGGGGTCTCAGGGAGGACACGATGCGATCTCAGGGTGTGGGGGTCTCAGGGAGGACACGATGCGATCTCAGGGGTTCGGGGGTCTCAGGAAGGACACGATGCAATCTCGGGGTGTGGGGGTCTCAAGGGGGACACGATGCGATCTCGGGGGTCTCAGGGAGGACACGATGCAATCTCAGGGGTTTGGGGGTCTCAGGAAGGACACAATGCGATCTCAGGGGTTCGGGGGTCTCAGGGAGGACACGATGCAATCTCAGGGGTTCGGGGGTCTCAAGGAGGACACGATGCGATCTCGGGGGTTTGGGGGTCTCAGGAAGGACACGATGCAATCTCAGGGTTCGGGGGTCTCCCCCCCCCCTCTCGGTGTGCCCCCGCAGGGTACTCGGCGGCGGTGGGCAGCGCGGTGCTGCAGCGGGAGGCGGTGACGGTGGTGACGGGCGCTCCCCGGTACCGGCACAGCGGCGCCGTGCTGCTGCTGAGCCGCGGCGCCCGCCAGGAGCTGCAGCGCAGCCGCCTCCTGCCCGGCCCGCAGGTCGGCTCCTACTTCGGCAGCGCCCTGGCCCTGGCCGACCTCGACAACGACGAGTGAGGAGGGGCTGCGACCACCCCTGCCCCCGGCTCACCTGGGGCTGGGGGGGCTCACCTGGGGCTGGGGGGGCTCACCTGGGGCAGGGAGGGGCTCACCTGGGGCTGGGAGGGGCTCACCTGGGGCTGGGGGGGCTTACCTAGGGCTCACCTAGGGCTCACCTGGGGCTCACCTGGGGCTTCCTGTGGCTCACCTGGGGCTGGGAGGGGCTCACCTGGGGCTCACCTGGGGCTGGGAGGGCTCACCTGGGGCTGGGGGGGCTCGTCTGGGGCTCACCTGGGGCTCACCTGGGGCTGGGGGGGCTCACCTGGGGCTCACCTGGGGCTCACCTGGGGCTGGGGGGGCTCACCTGGGGCAGGGAGGGGCTCGTCTGGGGCTCACCTGGGGCTCACCTGGGGCTGGGGGGGCTCACCTGGGGCTGGGAGGGGCTCACCTGGGGCTGGGGGGGCTCACCTGGGGCTCACCTGGGGCTCACCACCCTATCCCCATGCCACCGCCCTGGCCCCGTGGTGTCACCAAGCTGTCCCCATGTCACCGCCCTGTCCCCATGCCACCAAGCTGTCCCTGTGCCACCACTCTGACCCCATGTCACCGAGCTGTCCCCGTGTCACCACGCTGACCCCATGCCACCACCCTGTCCCCATGGTGTCACCAAGTCTCCCCCTGTCACCTCCCTGTCCCCATGCCACCAAGCTGTCCCCGTGGTGTCACTGAGCTGTCCCCCTGTCACTGCCCTGTCCCCATGCCACCACCCTGTCCCCTTGGTGTCACCAAGTCTCCCCCTGTCACCTCCCTGTCCCCATGCCACCAAGCCCCCCCCGTGGTGTCACCGAGCTGTCCCAGTGCCACTGAGCTGTCCCCATGTCACCAAGCTGTCCCCATGCCACCGAGCTGTCCCTGTGCCACCAAGCTGTCCCTGTGCCACCACGCTGTCCCCGTGTCACCGTGCTGTCCCCCTGTCACCGCCCTGGCCCCGCGGTGTCACCGCGCTGTCCCCATGTCACTAAGCTGTCCCCCTGTCACCTCCCTGTCCCCGCAGGTGGCAGGACCTGCTGGTGGGGGCCCCCTACTACTTCCAGCGGAAGCAGGAGGTGGGGGGCGCCGTCTTCGTCTACATGAACGAGGCGGGGGGCTTCGGGCAGCGGCCCAGCCTGGTGCTGAGCGGGCCCAGCCACTCGGGCTTCGGCCTGGCCCTGGCCAGCCTCGGGGACATCAACCAGGACGGCTTCCAGGGTGAGCAGCTGCTTTTTGAGGGGGGGGGCTTGGGGGGGGTCTCTGGAGAGGTTTGGGGTGAAGAAGAGGAGATGGGGGCACAGCTTTGGGATGCCCCCAAGGTCAGGGGGCTTTGGGACTCACCAGGGTCAGGGGGCTTTGGGACCCCCCAGGGTAGGGCTGGATCCCCCCAGGGTCAGGGGGCTTTGGGATCCCCCAGAGTAGGGTTGGATCCCCCCAGGGTCAGGGGGCTTTGGGATCCCCCCAGGCTCAGGGGGCATCAGGACCCCCCAGGGTCAGGGGGCTTCAGGACCCTCCCCAGGGTCAGGGGGCTTTGGGACCCCTCAGGGTAGGGCTGGACCCTTCCCAGGGTCAGGTGTCATTGGGACCCCCCAGGCTCAGGGGGCATCAGGATCCCCCAGGGTCAGGGGGCTTTGGGACCCCCCCAGGATCAGGGGGCTTTGGGACTCACCAGGGTCAGGGCGCTTGGGACCCCCCAGGGTCAGGACTGGATCCCCCCAGGGTCAGGGGGCTTTGGGATCCCCCCAGGGTCAGGGGGCTTCAGGACCCTCCCCAGGGTCAGGGGGCTTTGGGATCCCCCCAGGCTCAGCGGGCATCAGGACCCCCCAGGGTCAGGGGGCTTCAGGACCCTCCCCAGGGTCAGGGGGCTTTGGGACCCACCAGGGTCAGGGCGCTTGGGACCCCCCAGGGTCAGGGCTGGATCCCCCCAGGGTCAGGGGGCTTCAGGACCCTCCCCAGGGTCAGGGGGCTTTGGGACTCACCAGGGTTAGTCCTTCTGTCCTTCCCTCCCTCCTGTGCTGAGTTTGGGGGGTCTCACAGGAAGGGGGTCGGGGGCTGCCTGGCTCTGGGGATTTGGGGTGGTGGGGAGGGTCCTGGGTGGGGGGGCTGACCCTGCTCTTGTGTCCCCCCTCCTCCAGACATCGCCGTGGGGGCTCCTTTCGAGGGGCCTGGCAAGGTTTACATCTACCACAGCAGCGCCCAGGGGCTGCAGGACCGGCCCCGGCAGGTAACGGGGCAGGGCGGGACCCCCCAGGGTCAGGGGGCTTTGGGACCCCCCAGGGCAGGGCTGGATCCCCCCAGGGTCAGGGGGCTTTGGGACCCTCCCCAGGGTCAGGGGGCTTTGGGACCCTCCCCAGGGTCAGGGGGCTTTGGGAACCCTGCAGGGTCAGGGGGCTTTGGGACCCCCCAGGCTCAGGGGGCTTTGGGACCCCCCAGGCTCAGGGGGCTTCGGGACCCTCCCCAGGGTCAGGGGGCTTTGGGACCCCCCAGGGCAGGGCTGAATCCCCCCAGGGTCAGGAGGCTTTGGGACCCCCCCAGGCTCAGGGGGCTTTGGGACCCCTGCAGGGTCAGGGAGCTTTGGGATCCCCCCAGGGTCAGGGCACTTGGGACCCCCCAGGGCAGGGCTGGATCCCCCCAGGGTCAGGGGGCTTTGGGACCCCCCAGGGTCAGGGGGCTTTGGGACCCCCCCAGGGTCAGGGGGCTTCGGGACCCTCCCCAGGGTCAGGGGGCTTTGGGACCCCCCCAGGCTCAGGGGGCTTCAGGACTCCCCAGGGTCAAGGGGCTTTGGGACCCCTGCAGGGTCAGGGGGCTTTGGTACCCCCCAGGGTAGGGCTGGATCCCCCCAGGATCAGGGGGCTCTGGAAACCCCAGGCTCAGGGGGCTCTGGGACCCCCCAGGGTCAGGGGGCTTCGGGACCCCCCCCAGCACCCCCACACCGCGGGGGGGGATGCAGGGGGCATCAAGCACTGGATGAGCACCGGTGTGGGGGATGCAGGGGGGTCCCAAAGCCCCCTGACCCTGGGAGTGGAGGGGGATGCAAGGGGGTGGGGGGGGTTCATCCCCACACCGAGCGCTGGCTGAGACCCCCACCCCCCAAAATCCAGGTGATCAGCGGGGCCGAGCTGGGCCCCACCCCGATCCAAACCTTCGGCTACTCCCTGAGCGGGGGGCTGGACATGGACGGGAACTCCTACCCCGACCTGCTGGTGGGCAGCCTGAGCGAGCGCGTCGTCCTGCTCAGGTACAGGGGACAGGTGACAGCTGTGTCCCCGGGGTGGGCACACGGCAGGGTGGGGGGCTCATCCAACCCCCCCATCCCTGCCCCAGAGCCCGGCCCGTCATCAACATCCTGGACAAGAGCTTCACCGTGACCCCCAGCAAGGTGGACCCTGCCCAGTGCACGCCCAAGTCCTGGTGAGTCCCTGCTGTCCCCAGTGTCCCTGGTGTCCCCAGTGTCCCCAGTGTCCCTGCTGTCCCCAGTGTCCCTGCTGTCCCCGGTGTCCCTGCTGTCCCCAGTGTCCCTGGTGTCCCCAGTGTCTTTGCTGTCCCCGGTGTCCCTGCTGGTCCCGGTGTCTCTGCTGGTCCCGGTGTCTCTGGTGTCCCCAGTGTCCCTGGTGTCCCCAGTGTCCCTGGTGACCCTGCTGTCCCTGGTGTCCCTGCTGTCCCCGGTGTCCCTGCTGTCCTCGGTGTCCCTGCTGTCCCCGGTGTCTCTGCTGTCCCCGGTGTCCCTGGTGTCCTTGCTGTCCCTGGTGTCCCTGCTGTCCCCAGTGTCCCTGCTGTCCCCGGTGTCCCTGCTGTCCTTGGGGTGTCCCTGCTGTCCCCAGTGTCCCTGCTGTCCTCGGTGTCCCTGCTGTCCCCAGTGTCCTTGCTGTCCCCGGTGTCCCTGCTGTCCTTGGGGTGTCCCTGCTGTCCCCGGTGTCCCTGCTGTCCCCGGTGTCTCTGCTGTCCCCGGTGTCCCTGGTGTCCCCAGTGTCCCTGCTGTCCCTGCTGTCCCCGGTGTCCCTGCTGTCCCCGGTGTCCCTGCTGTCCCCAGTGTCCCTGCTGTCCCTGCTGTCCCCGGTGTCCCTGCTGTCCCCAGTGTCTCTGCTGTCCCCGGTGTCCCTGCTCTCCTCGGTGTCCTTGCTCTCCTCGGTGTCCCTGCTGTCCCCGGTGTCCCTGCTGTCCCTGCTGTCCCCAGTGTCTCTGCTGTCCCTGCTGTCCCCGGTGTCCTTGCTGTCCCCGGTGTCCCTGCTGTCCCTGGTGTCCCTGCTGTCCCCGGGGTGTCTCTGTGGGACACAATCAATGGAGACAGGGAGTGGTGGTTTCTCACAAAGCTGCAATGGACCCCTCATCAGGAGGAGCCACCAGTTTATTTTCCAGGCTTCTTTTATGCTTTTTACCAACGTGCCCACCCTAGAGGTGGCACCTTTGGGGACCATTGGTCACCCAGAGACCCCCACACCAAGTCCCTCCTCTGGGAACAAACGTGCCAAACAAGAACGTGACCTCGTTTAGCAGTAAAAGTGCCTGGGAACAGAATTCCCTAAAACCAAAACACGGCAGGCACCAAGCGTGGCAGCACCGCGGTGTCCCCGTGGCTGCTGGTGGCACCCCTGGGTGGCTCTGCTGATGTTCCTCTTTGTCCCCTCCCCGTGTCCCCAGCATGACGGTGACGCTGTGCTTCTCCTACAACCAGAGCGCGGGGGACCCCAACTACAGCCAGAGGATCAGTGAGTGGGGGGCGCTGGGTGAGGGGGGACAGGGGAGATGTCCTGGGGGGTGTTGGACAGCTGGTGATGTCCCCCCAGCCTGGGGAGATGTCCTGGGGGGTGTTGGACAGCTGGTGATGTCCTGGGGGGTGTTGGACAGCTGGTGATGTCCCCCCAGCCCTGAGGTACACGCTGGAGGCCGACAAGGACCGGCACCCGCCCAGGGTCAGGTTCTGGGGGTCGCAATCGGCCACCTACACCGGGGACTTCTCCATGCCTGACACACGCTGCCAGTCCCAGGAGCTGCTGCTGGTGGTGAGGGTCCTTCCATCCCTCCATGGATCGCTCCATGGATCCCTCTGTCCATCCATCCATGGATCCATCTGTCCGTCCATCCATGGATCCATCTGTCCATACATCCATGGATCCATCCCTCCGTCCTTCCATCCATCCATCCCTCCCTCCATCCGTCCCTCCATCCATCCATGGATCCCTCCATGGATCCATCTGTCCATACATCCATGGATCCATCCCTCCATCCCTCCATCCCTCCATCCCTCCATCCCTCCATCCATCCCTCCATCCCTCCATCCCTCCATCCCTCCATCCATCCATCCCTCCATCCATCCATCCCTCCATCCATCCATCCCTCCATCCCTCCATCCCTCCATCCATCCATCCCTCCATCCATCCCTCCATCCATCCCTCCATCCCTCCATCCCTCCATCCATCCATCCCTCCATCCATCCCTCCATCCCTCCATCCCTCCATCCCTCCATCCATCCATCCCTCCATCCATCCATCCCTCCATCCCTCCATCCCTCCATCCATCCATCCCTCCATCCATCCCTCCATCCATCCCTCCATCCCTCCATCCCTCCATCCATCCATCCATCCCTCCATCCCTCCATCCCTCCATCCATCCCTCCATCCCTCCATCCATCCCTCCATCCATCCCTCCATCCCTGGGGGTCTCTGGGTGGGATCCACGTGTCCCCCACCCCTCCCTGCAGGACAATGTCCGGGACAAGCTGCACCCCATCGTGCTCTCCATGAATTACTCTCTGCTGGAGAAGCCCAGAACCTTCCAGCTGGGCCCTCACTCCCTGGACGCCTTCCCCGTCCTCAACCAGGACCAGAGCCACCACAACGAGACCAAGGTGTGCCGGCCTGGGGACACGCTGGGGGACACAGGGGACACGCTGGGGGTCACAGGGGACATGCTGGGGGACACAGGGGACATGCTGGGGCATCCTGGGGGACATGCTGGGGGTCACAGGGGACATGATGGGGCATCCTGGGGGTCACAAGGGACACGCTGGGGCATCCTGGGGGACACGCTGGCGGTCACAGGGGTCACAGGGGACATGCTGGGGGTCACAGGGGACATGCTGGGGCATCCTGGGGGACATACTGGGGGTCACAGGGGTCACAGGGGACACGCTGGGTGTCACAGGGGACACGCTGGGGGTCACAGGGGACACGCTGGGGGTCACGGGGTCACAGGGGACATGCTGGGGCATCCTGGGGGACATACTGGGGGTCACAGGGGTCACAGGGGACACGCTGGGGGTCACAGGGGACACAGGGGACACGCTGGGGGTCACAGGGGTCACAGAGGACACGCTGGGGCATCCTGGGGGACACGCTGGGGGTCACAGGGGTCACAGGGGACATGCTGGGGGTCACAGGGGACACACTGGGTGTCACAGGGGACACGCTGGGGGTCACAGGGGTCACAGGGGACACGCTGGGGGTCACAGGGGACATGCTGGGGTGTCCTTGGGTCACAGGGGACACACTGGGGGTCACAGGGGTCACAAGGGACATGGTGGGGGTGTCCTGGGGTACACAGGGGACACGCTGGGGCATCGTGGGGGACACACTGGGGTATCCTGGGGGTCACAGGGGACACTCCAGAGTGTCCTTAGGTCACAGGGGACATGATGGGGTATCCTGATGGACACACTGGGGGACACAGGGGACACGCTGGGGTGTCTTGGGGGACATGCTGGGGGTCACAGGGGTCACAGTGGAAACTCTGGAGTGCCCCAGGGGTCACAGGGGACACGCTGGGGTGTCCTGGGGGTCACAAGGGACACACTGGGGTGTCACAGGGGACACACTGGGGCATCCTGGGTGACATACCAGGGTGTCCTGGGGGTCACAGGGACTCAGGGGACACTCTGGGGTGTCCTGGGGGTCAGAGGGGACACTCTGGGGCGTCCTTGGGGGACACGCTGGGGATCACAGGGGACACTCTGGGGGTCCCAGGGGTGACAGGGACGCCCCTGTCCCCCCAGATCGAGTTCCAGAAGGAGTGTGGCTCGGACAACCAGTGCTACAGCAACCTGCAGCTGCAGAGCAGCTTCGTCACCGAGCAGAACCTGCCCCTGCCCAGGTGCTGTCCCCTCGTCCCCCTGGGAGTGTCACCTTGTCCCCCCCTCGGGGGTGTCCCCTTGTCCCCCCCGGGGTGTCCCCTTGTCCCTATGGGGGTGTCCCCTCTTCTCCCCTCGGGATGTCCCCGTGCCTGTCCCCCCGCCCCCTCGGGGGTGTCCCCTTGTCCCCCTGGGAGTGTCCCCTTGTCCCCCCCGGGGGTGTCCCCTCGTCCCCCCTGGGAGTGTCCCCTTGTCCCCCTGGGAGTGTCCCCTTGTCCCCCCCGGGGGTGTCCCCTTGTCCTCCCAGGGGTGTCCCCTCTTCTCCCCTCGGGATGTCCCCGTGCCTGTCCCCCCGCCCCCTCGGGGGTGTCCCCCTGCCTTGGGGGTGTCATCCCCCTGAGAGTGTCCCCATGCCCTGGGGATGTCCCCTCATCCCCCCGGGGGTGTCCCCGTCCCCCCGGGGGTGTCCCCTCATTCCCGTGGGGGTGTCCCCTTGTCCTCCCTCTTCTCCCCTTGGGATGTCCCCATTCCCCAGGGGTGTCCCTCTGCCCTGGGGCTGTCCCCTGTCCCCCCGGGCTGTCCCCTCATCCCCCTGGGGGTGTCCCTGTCCTCCCGGGGGTGTCCCCCTGCCCCAGGGCTGTGTCCTCGTCCCCCCAGGGCTGTCCCTGTCCCCCCGGGGGTGTCCCCCCGACCCCCCAGGGGTGTCCCCCCTGCCCCAGGGCTGTGTCCTCGTCCCCCCAGGGCTGTCCCTGTCCCCCCGGGGGTGTCCCCCCGACCCCCCAGGGGTGTCCCCCTGCCCCAGGGCTGTGTCCTCGTCCCCCCAGGGCTGTCCCCTGTCCCCCCAGGAGTGTCCCCCTGCCCCAGGGCTGTGTCCTCGTCCCCCCAGGGCTGTCCCCTGTCCCCCCAGGAGTGTCCCCCTGCCCCAGGGCTGTGTCCTCATCCCCCCAGGGCTGTCCCCTGTCCCCCCAGGAGTGTCCCCCTGCCCCAGGGCTGTCCCCTGTCCCCCCAGGCTGTCCCCTCATCCCCCCAGGGCTGTCCCCATAGCCTGGGGGTGTCCCCCCGCCCCCCCAGGGCTGTCCCCTGTCCCCCCAGGAGTGTCCCCCTGCCCCAGGGCTGTGTCCTCGTCCCCCCAGGGCTGTCCCCTGTCCCCCCGGGGGTGTCCCCCTGCCCCAGGGCTGTCCCCCCAGGAGTGTCCCCCTGCCCCAGGGCTGTGTCCTCGTCCCCCCAGGGCTGTGTCCTTGTCCCCCCAGGGCTGTCCCTGTCCCCCCGGGGGTGTCCCCTCATCCCCCCAGGGCTGTCCCCTGTCCCCCCAGGGCTGTCCCCCTGCCCCCCCAGGGCTGTCCCCTGTCCCCCCAGGAGTGTCCCCCTGCCCCAGGGCTGTGTCCTCGTCCCCCCAGGGCTGTCCCCATAGCCCGGGAGTGTCCCCCCACCCCTCCAGGGCTGTCCCTATCCCCCCAGGGCTGTCCCCCTGCCCCCCCAGGGCTGTCCCCTCATCCCCCCAGGGCTGTCCCCTGTCCCCCCCGGTGCCAGCTGACCCCCCCGGTGCAGGGTGAAGGGCAGCCAGGTGCTGCAGTACAGCCGGGACGTGCGCAAGCTGCACCTGAGCGTCAACGTCACCAACGTCCCCAGCGCCGCCTGGGACGGCGAGGACGCGCACGAGGCGCTGCTGAACGTCACCGCGCCCCCCAGCCTGCTGCCCTCCTCCGTGCGCCCGGTGCGGGGACGGGGGGGACCCCCTGGGACCCCCCCAGAGTGCCAGGGGGGCTGGGGTGGGGGGGGGGATGGGCTGGGACCCCCCCCCCAGAGTGCCAGGGGGGCTGGGGTGGGGGGGGGGGATGGCCTGGGACCCCCCCCCCGAGTGCCAGTGGGTCTGGAGTGAGGGGGGGGGGATGCCCTGAGACCCCCCCCCCCGAGTGCCAGGGGTGGGTGGGGGGGGATGCCCTGGGACCCCCCCCGAGTGCCAGGAGGGGTGGGGGGTGGGATGCTCTGGGACCCCCCCCGAGTGCTGGGAGTGGGTAGGGGGGATGCCCTGGGACCCTCCCCCGAGTGCCAGGGGGGCTCAGCCAGGGCAGGGGGGGGGTCCCTGACTCTCTCGCCCCCCCCCCCCCCAGAGCGGTGCCTGCACCTTTGGGGAGACGGTGCTGTGCGAGCTGGGGAACCCCTTCAAGAGGAACCAAAGGGTGAGAGAGGCGCTGCCCCCAGCCCTGCCTGCCCCCCCCCAGCCCTGCCTGCGCCCCCCCCCAGCCCTGCCTGCCCCCCCCCAGCCCTGCCTGTGCCCCCCCAGCCCTGCCTGCCCCCCCCCAGCCCTGCCTGCGCCCCCCCAGCCCTGCCTGCGCCCCCCAGCCCCCCCCGGGGGGCTCAGAGGGTGGGGGGGGGGTCTGGCTGAGCTGCTCCCCCTTCCCCCCCCCACCCCACCCCGTGTGCAGGCCGAGCTGACCATCACCTTCGAGGCCATCGGGATCACGCTGGACACGCGGGAGGTGGAGGTGTGGCTGGACCTGTCCACGTGAGTGGGGCATGGGGGACAGGGGGGACACGGGGACATGGGGGGACATGGGGGACATGGGGGACAGGGGGGATACAGGGGACATGGGGACACGGGGGACATGGGGGACAGGGGGGATACAGGGGACATGGGGACACGGGGGACATGGGGGGACACGGGGGACACGGGGACACAGGGACATGAGGGACACAGGGGACATGGGGACACGGGGGACATGGGGGACAGGGAGGATACAGGGGACATGGGGACACGGGGGAAATGGGGGACACGGGGGACACGGGGACACAGGGACATGGGGGACACAGGGGACATGGGGGACACGAGGGACATGGGGGACACGGGGACATGAGGGACACAAGGGACATGGGGACACGGGGAACATGGGGGACACGGGGGACATGGGGGACACGGGGGACATGGGGGGACACAGGAACATGGGGGACATGAGGGACACAGGGACATGGGGGACACGGGGGACACAGGGGACATGAGGGACACAGGGACATGAGGGACATAGGGACACGGGGGACATGGGGGACACGGGAACATGGGGGACACAGGGACATGGGGGACATGAGGGACACGGGGACACGGGGGACGGTCCCGGTGCCCCCCCCGGCAGGCAGAGCACGCAGGAGGATCTGCAGCCCGTGCTGGCCAAGCTGCTGGTGGATTACAGCATCCAGTCCTCACTGAGCATGTGAGTGTCCCCCCACCCCATTTGTGTCCCCCCCCAGCCTTCAGTGTCCCCCCCAGCCCCTCTGTGTCCCCCCCAGACCTTCTGTGTCCCCCCAGCCCTCAGTGTCCCCCCCACCCCTCAGTGTCCCCCCCACCTCCTCAGTGTCCCCCCCACCCCTCTGTGTCCCCCCCACCCCTCTGTGTCCCCCCAGCCCCTCAGTGTTCCCCCAGCCCTCAGTGTCCCCCCAGCCCCTCAGTGTCCCCTCCGCCCCTCTGTGTCCCCCCCACCCCCTCTGTGTCCCCCCCACCCCTCAGTGTCCCCCCAGCCCCTCAGTGTCCCCTCCACCCCCTCTGTGTCCCCCCCACCCCTCTGTGTCCCCCCCACCCCTCAGTGTCCCCCCAGCCCCTCAGTGTCCCCCCCATCCCTCTGTGTCCCCCCTCCACCCCTCAGTGTCCCCCCCAGCCCTCAGTGTCCCCCCCAGCCCCTCAGTGTCCCCCCCACCTCCTCAGTGTCCCCCCCACCCCTCTGTGTCCCCCCAGCCCCTCAGTGTCCCCCCCACCTCCTCTGTGTCCCCCCCACCCCATTTGTGTCCCCCCAATCCCTCTCTGTCCCACCATCCCCTCTCTGTCCCCCCCCTTTGTCCCCCCCACCCTCTCTCTGTCCCCCCCACCCCCTCTGTGTCCCCTCCTCCCCTTCTCTGTCCCCCCCATCCCATTTGTGTCCCCTCCACCCCCTCCATGTCCCCTCCACCCCGTCTCTGTCCCCCCCACCCCCTCTCTGTCCCCCCCAGCCCCCCCGTGTCCCAGCAATGGGATTTTTGTCCCGGGATGATTTTTGCCATGGGATGATTTTTGCCATGGGATTTTTGCCATGGGAATTTTGCCATGGGATGATTTTTGCCATGGGATGATTTTTGCCATGGGATGATTTTTGCAATGGGATTTTTGTCCCCCCGCCCCCACCCCGTGTCCCCCCATCCCGCCCCGTTCCCAGAGCCTCCTCCCACATCCAGTCCCACTTCAGCGGGGCCGTGGTGGGCGAGTCGGCCATGGAGCAGGAGCAGGACGTGGGCAGCGCCCTCAGCTTCGACTTCCAGGTGAGCTGGGCAGCGGGGAGAGGATTTGGGAATATGGGAGGGAGGATTTGGGAAGGCGGGAGGGAGGAGGAGGATGGATTTGGGAAGGCTGGAGGGAGAAGAATTTGGGAATGCGAGAGGGAGAAGGATTTGGAAAGGCAAGAAGGAGGAGGATTTGGAGGGAGAAGGAGGATTTGGGGATGCAGGAAGGAGAAGGATTTGGGAATGCGGGAGGGAGGAGGATGTGGGAATGTGAGAGGGAGAAGGAGGATTTGGGAAGGCCGGAGGGAGGAGGATTTGGGGATGTGGGAGTGAGGATTTGGGAATATGGGAGGGAGGAGGAGGATTTGGGGATGCAGGAAGGAGAAGGATTTGGGAATGCGGGAGGGAGGAGGATTTGGGAAGGTGAGAGGGAGAAGGAAGATCTGGGAATGCGGGAAGAGGAGGATTTGGAGGGAGAAGGAGGATTTGGGAATGTGGGAGGAAAATGGATTTGGGAATGTGAGAGGGAGAAAGATTTGGGAAGGGAGGAGGGAGAAGGATTTGGGAAGGCAGGAGGATTTGGGAATATGGGAGGAGGAGGATTTGGGAAGGCAGGAGGGAGGAGGATTTGGAGGGAGAAGGAGGATTTGGGAATGTGAGAGGGAGAAGGAAGATTTGGGAAGGCGAGAGGAAGGAGGAGGATGGATTTGGGAAGGCAGGAGGGAGAAGGATTTGGGAATGTGAGAGGGAGAAGGAGGATTTGGGAAGGCAGGAGAAGGAGGATTTGGAAATGCGGGAAGGAGGTGGATTTGGAGGGAGAAGGAGGATTTGGGAATGTGGGAAGGAGGAGGATTTGGGAAGGCGGGAAGGAGAAGGAGGATTTGGGAATGCGGGAGGGAGGAGGATTTGGAAGGAGAAGGAGGATTTGGGAATGTGGGAGGGAGGAGGATTTGGGAAGGCGGGAGGGAGGAGGATTTGGAGGGAGAAGGAGAATTTGGGAAGGCGGGAGGAGGATGGATTTGAGAAGGTGGGAGAAGGACGATTTGGGAATGCGGGAAGGAGCAGGATTTGGGAATGCGGGAAGGAGCAGGATTTGGGAATGCGGGAAGGAGCAGGATTTGGGAATACAGGAAGGAGCAGGATTTGGGAATGTGGGAAGGAGCAGGATTTGGGAATGCGGGAAGGAGCAGGATTTGGGAATGCGGGAAGGAGCAGGATTTGGGAAGGCGGGAGGGAGGAGGATTTGGGAATATGGGAGAAGGAGGATTTGGGAATGTGGGCGGGAGGAGGATTTGGGAAGGCAGGAGGGAGGAGGATTTGGAGGGAGAAGGAGGATTTGGGAAGGCAGGAGAAGGAGGATTTGGAGGGAGAAGGAGGATTTGGGAAGGCAGGAGAAGGAGGATTTGGAAATGCAGGAAGGAGGTGGATTTGGAGGGAGAAGGAGGATTTGGGAATGTGAGAGGGAGAAGGAGGATTTGGGAATGCGGGAGGGAGGAGGATTTGGAAGGAGAAGGAGAATTTGGGAATGTGGGAGGGAGGAGGATTTGGGAAGGCAGGAGAAGGAGGATTTGGAGGGAGAAGGAGAATTTGGGAAGGCGGGAGGAGGATGGATTTGAGAAGGTGGGAGAAGGACGATTTGGGAATGCGGGAAGGAGCAGGATTTGGGAATACAGGAAGGAGCAGGATTTGGGAAGGCGGGAAGGAGCAGGATTTGGGAATGCGGGAAGGAGCAGGATTTGGGAATGCGGGAAGGGGGAGGATTTGGGAATGTGGGAGGGAGAAGGAGGATTTGGGAAGGCGGGAGGGGGAGGATTTGGAAGGAGAAGGAGAATTTGGGAATGTGGGATGGAGGATGGATTTGGGAAGGCAGGAGGGAGGAGGATTTGGAGGGAGAAGGAGAATTTGGGAAGGCGGGAGGAGGATGGATTTGAGAAGGTGGGAGAAGGACGATTTGGGAATACGGGAAGGAGCAGGATTTGGGAATGCGGGAAGGAGCAGGATTTGGGAAGGCAAGAGAAGGAGGATTTGGAAATGCAGGAAGGAGGTGGATTTGGAGGGAGAAGGAGGATTTGGGAATGTGAGAGGGAGAAGGAGGATTTGGGAATGCGGGAGGGAGGAGGATTTGGAAGGAGAAGGAGAATTTGGGAATGTGGGATGGAGGAGGATTTGGGAAGGCAGGAAGGAGGAGGATTTGGAAGGAGAAGGAGAATTTGGGAATGCGGGAGGGAGGAGGATTTGGGAAGGCAGGAGGGAGGAGGATTTGGAGGGAGAAGGAGAATTTGGGAAGGCGGGAGGAGGATGGATTTGAGAAGGTGGGAGAAGGACGATTTGGGAATACGGGAAGGAGCAGGATTTGGGAATGCGGGAAGGAGCAGGATTTGGGAATGCAGGAAGGAGCAGGATTTGGGAATGCGGGAAGGAGCAGGATTTGGGAAGGCAGGAGGGAGGAGGATTTGGGAATATGGGAGAAGGAGGATTTGGGAATGTGGGCGGGAGGAGGATTTGGGAAGGCAGGAGAAGGAGGATTTGGAAATGCAGGAAGGAGGTGGATTTGGAGGGAGAAGGAGAATTTGGGAATGCGGGAGGGAGGAAGATTTGGGAATGCAGGAAGGAGGAAGATTTGGGAATGCGGGAAGAGGAGGATTTGGAAGGAGAAGGAGAATTTGGGAAGGCGGGAGGGAGGATGGATTTGAGAAGGTGGGAGAAGGACGATTTGGGAATGCGGGAAGGAGGTGGATTTGGAGGGAGCAGGATTTGGGAATACGGGAAGGAGCAGGATTTGGGAATGCAGGAAGGATCCGGATTCGTGGTGGGTTTCTCCACCTCCCACCCCTCTCCCCTCAGGTGACCACCAAAGGCGAGTCCCTGGGCTCGCTGGGCACCATCCTGCTGGGCTTGGAGTGGCCCTACGAGCTGCCCAACGGCAAATGGCTCCTCTACCCCACGGCCATCCTGGTCAACGGCAACGGCTCCTGCCGCCCCCCGGGGGGGCTCCTCAACCCCCTCAACCTCACCGTGAGTCACCCCTGGGGGGGCTCAGGTTGTCCCTTTTCCTGATGGGGGGGAATGGGGCAGCCCAGAGGAATTTTTTTTTAAAAAAATTTCCATTCCGTCGTTGTTGGACACGAGGGAGGAGATGCCAGTCTGGTTCAGAAGGATTTCTGATGCTCCAAAAACTGGTTTATTCTCAAAACCTGTTTTTATACTTTTTTTTAGTCTGGCTCGGAAGGATTTGGGAATTCTGATGCTCCCAAAAATGGTTTATTCTCAAAACCTGTTTTTATACTTTTTTTTAGTCTGGCTCGGAAGGATTTGGGAATTCTGATGCTCCAAAAAATGGGCTGATTTATTCTCAGAAGCTGTTTTTATACCTTTTTTAGTCTGGTTCAGAAGGATTTGGGAATTCTGGTGCTCCAAAAAAAGGTTTATTCTCAAAACCTGTTTTTATACTTTTTTTTAGTCTGGCTCGGAAGGATTTGGGAATTCTGATGCTCCAAAAAATGGGCTGATTTATTCTCAGAAGCTGTTTTTATACCTTTTTTAGTCTGGCTCAGAAGGATTTGGGAATTCTGATGCTCCAAAAAAATGGTTTATTCTCAAAACCTGTTTTTATACTTTTTTTAGTCTGGCTCGGAAGGATTTGGGAATTCTGATGCTCCAAAAAATGGGCTGATTTATTCTCAGAAGCTGTTTTTATACCTTTTTTAGTCTGGCTCAGAAGGATTTGGGAATTCTGGTGCTCCAAAAAAATGGTTTATTCTCAAAACCTGTTTTTATACTTTTTTTAGTCTGGCTCAGAAGGATTTGGGAATTCTGATACTCCAAAAAAATGGGGTGGTTTATGTTCTCAGCACTTGTTTTTATACTTTTTTTTAGTCTGGCTCAGAAGGATTTGGGAATTCTGATGCTCCCAAAAATGGTTTATTCTCAAAACCTGTTTTTATACTTTTTTTTAGTCTGGTTCAGAAGGATTTGGGAATTCTGATTTTCCAAAAAAATGGGGGTGGTTTATTCTCAGCACTTGTTTTTATACTTTTTTTAGTCTGGCTCGGAAGGATTTGGGAATTCTGGTGCTCCAAAAAATGGTTTATTCTCAAAACCTGTTTTTATACTTTTTTTCAGTCTGGCTCGGAAGGATTTGGGAATTCTGGTGCTCCAAAAAAATGGTTTATTCTCAAAACCTGTTTTTATACTTTTTTTTAGTCTGGCTCGGAAGGATTTGGGAATTCTGATGCTCCAAAAAAATGGGGGTGGTTTATTTTCTCAGCACTTGTTTTTATACTTTTTTTTAGTCTGGCTCAGAAGGATTTGGGAATTCTGATGCTCCAAAAAAATGGTTTATTCTCAGCACTTGTTTTTATACTTTTTTTAGTCTGGCTCAGAAGGATTTGGGAATTCTGATGCTCCAAAAAAATGGTTTATTCTCAAAACCTGTTTTTATACTTTTTTTTAGTCTGGCTCAGAAGGATTTGGGAATTCTGATGCTCCAAAAAAATGGTTTATTCTCAAAACCTGTTTTTATACTTTTTTTTAGTCTGGCTCGGAAGGATTTGGGAATTCTGGTGCTCCAAAAAAATGGTTTATTCTCAAAACCTGTTTTTATACTTTTTTTAGTCTGGCTCGGAAGGATTTGGGAATTCTGATGCTCCAAAGAAATGGGGGTGGTTCATTCTCAGCACTTGTTTTTTATACTTTTTTTAGTCTGGCTCAGAAGGATTTGGGAATTCTGATGCTCCAAAAAAATGGTTTATTCTCAAAACCTGTTTTTATACTTTTTTTTACAACGTGCCCTGTCGCTGTGGGACACAAAGAATGAGACACGGACTGGTGATTTCAGAAGGCTGATGCTCTGAAAAGGGGGCTGCTTTATTTTTTAAAAGCTGTTTTTATACTTTTTTTACAACCTGCCCACCTGAGAGGTGGGATCCTTTTGAACCTATTGCTCAACAAGCAAAGCCCCTCCTTAGGAGAGAAATGAGAAAAACGAGATAATTTAGAAAGAATGACTTTGTTCACCAGTTTTGGTCCACGAGAAGGAACTTCAGCAAACCCAAACACGACAGGCAGTGACTGCACCATTCCATTTTTGCCTTTCTTATATGAAGGGCGAGGCAGCCCAGATGTTTTAATTCCACCATCCCAACCAGAACCAAACTCTTTCCTGCTTAAAATCCACCAGAAGCATTTACACAGCACGCGTTTGGACGTCAACTTTTTCGTTAAACTCTTTAAAAATTCTCTACAAATCCATCTCCCATCCATTGCTGTCGGACACGGAGGGAAGAGACACGAGTCTGGCTCAGAAGGCTGCGGGCTCCTCGCAGGAGGAGCCGCCGGTTTATTGTCCAAACCTATTTTTATACCTTTCTATATAATATATATATCTATTTTATATATATATAGATAGATAGATAGATAGATAGATAGATTTATTAAAAATAAATCTATAAATGCACACCCACCTTAGAGGTGGAGACCTGGACCCATTGGTGGCTTGAAGAGACCATCAAAGCAAAGTCCCTCCTCTGGGAAAACGTGTAGAAAAAACATCTTAGTTTACAATAGCAGGACCTTGTTTTTGCCACTTTTCGTTTCTCTGTCGCTGTGGGACACAGAGGAGGAGACACAAAGAAGGCTGTTGGACTCCCAAGGAGAGAGCCAGGGCGTTTTTATTGTCCAAACCTATTTTATACCTTTTTACAAAACACCCCACCCCTGGAACCATTGGTCACTGGCAGAGACCCTCACGCCAAGTCCCTCCCATGGGAAAGCGTGTGGAAAAAAAAAACATCTTAAAAGTTCACAAAACTGTCCTGGGAGCAGAATTCCTACAAACTAAAAACGTGGCAGGCACCAAACCATGGTGGCAAACAGTTCTCTGGGGAAAGAATTCCCTGAAATCAAAAGGTGGCAGGCACCGAACCTGTCCCCCTCCACCCCCTCTCTGTCTTCCCCCCACCACCTTTGTGTCCCCTCCACCCCCTCTGTGGACACCCTGCCCCTGTAGTCACTGCTTGTCGTGTTTGGGTTTTTCTCAAACTCTTTCCCAGGGATCTAAAATGGTAAACGAGGTCACACTCTGTAACTCTCTTCTTTTTCACGTTTCTCTCCTAAGGAGGGGCTTTGCTTGTTGACCCCTTGGTGTGAGCAATGGTCCAAAGGATCCCACCTCTCAGGTAAAAAGGTAAAAAAATAGTTTCTGAGAATAAACCAGCCCCTTTTTTGAGCATCAGCCTCTGAATTCACCAGCCCGTGTCTTTCCTTCGTGTCCAACAGCGACACTGCCCCCCACCCCAGCACAGCCCAGGCTCACCCAGTGCCCCCTCCCCACTGAGGGGCTCCTCCAGCCCCCACACCCCACCCTGGCACATCCCAGGCTCTGACAGCGCTCTGGTGTCCCCCCTCAGCTCCTGCAGGACCCAGCTCCGTCATCCCGGCGGAGACGGGAGCTGGAGGCCGCCGAGCCCGGAGAGCCCGCGGTCACTTTGGCCACCGGCCGGCGGCCGAGGTCCGAGACGGTGCTGGTGAGTTTTGGGGGGGTGAAGTGTTCCCCTTCCCCTCTGCCCCCCACCCCCATCGAGGCCAGCAGCTGCTAGCTCAGGATTTCGGGAGGTTTGGGTGAGGGGTGTGCTGGTTTGAAAGCAAAAGTGAGACTCACAGTCAGATACGATTTAAGAGGAGAAAAGAGGAGAAAAAAGGTAAAATAAAATAAATGGAACAACACAACCTGACACCCTGTGGGTCAGGGGGTTGGGAGCAGCCCAAAAGTGAGTCCTCCTGGAGTGGCAGAGGTGGTTCTGGTGGAGCAGAGATGATCCTGGAGAACAAGGGTCCAGAGATGGTGAGAAGGGTCCAGAGATGGTGAGAAGGGCCCAGAGATGGTGAGAAGGGCCCAGGATGGTGAGAAGGGTCCAGAGATGGTGAGAAGGTTCCAGGGATGGTGAGAAGGGTTCAGGGATGGTGAGAGGGGTCCAGGGGTGGTGAGAAGGGTCCAGGGGTGGTGAGAAGGGCCCAGGGATGGTGAGAAGGGTTCAGGGATGGTGAGAAGGGTCCAGAGATGGTGAGAAGGGCCCAGGGGTGGTGAGAAGGGCCCAGGGGTGGTGAGAAGGGTCCAGGGATGGTGAGGAGGGTCCAGGATGGTGAGGAGGGTCCAGGGATGGTGAGAAGGGCCCAGTGATGGTGAGAAGGGGTCCAGGATGGTGAGAAGGGGTCCAGGGGTGGTGAGAAGGGTCCAGGATGGTGAGAAGGGCCCAGAGATGGTGAGAAGGGTCCAGGGATGGTGAGAAGGGTCCAGGGATGGTGAGAAGGGTCCAGGGATGGGGAGGAGGGTCCAGGGATGGTGAGAAGGGTCCAGGGGTGGTGAGAAGGGTCCAGGGGTGGTGAGAAGGGTCCAGGGATGGTGAGAAGGGTCCAGGGATGGTGAGAGGGGTCCAGGGGTGGTGAGAGGGGTCCAGGGGTGGTGAGAAGGGTCCAGGGATGGTGAGAGGGGTCCAGAGATGGTGAGAAGGGTCCAGTGATGGTGAGAAGGGTCCAGTGGGGGTGAGAAGGGCCCAGGGATGGTGAGAAGGGTCCAGTGGGGGTGAGAAGGGTCCAGAGATGGTGAGGAGGGTCCAGAGATGGTGAGAAGGGTCCAGGGGTGGTGAGAAGGGTCCAGGGGTGGTGAGAAGGGGTCCAGGGGTGGTGAGAAGGGTCCAGGGATGGTGAGAAGGGTCCAGGGATGGTGAGAAGGGTCCAGAGATGGTGAGAAGGGCCCAGGGATGGTGAGAAGGGTCCAGAGATGGTGAGAAGGGCCCAGAGATGGTGAGAAGGGCCCAGGGATGGTGAGAAGGGTCCAGTGGTGGTGAGAAGGGCCCAGGGGTGGTGAGAAGGATCCAGGGATGGTGAGAAGGGCCCAGGGGTGGTGAGAAGGGCCCAGGGGTGGTGAGAAGGATCCAGGGATGGTGAGAAGGGTCCAGGGATGGTGAGGAGGGTTCAGGGATGGTGAGAAGGGTCCAGGGATGGTGAGAAGGGCCCAGGGGTGGTGAGAAGGGTCCAGAGATGATGAGAGGGGTCCAGGGGTGGTGAGAAGGGTCCAGGGGTGGTGAGAAGGGTCCAGGGGTGGTGAGAATGGTCCAGGGTGGTGAGAAGGGTCCAGGGGTGGTCAGAAGGGTCCAGAGATGGTGAGAAGGGCCCAGAGATGATGAGAAGGGTCCAGGGATGGTGAGAAGGGCCCAGGGATGGTGAGAAGGGTCCAGAGATGGTGAGAAGGGTCCAGAGATGGTGAGAAGGGCCCAGAGATGATGAGAAGGGTCCAGGGATGGTCAGAAGGGTCCAGAGATGGTGAGAAGGGCCCAGAGATGGTGAGAAGGGCCCAGGGATGGTGAGAAGGGCCCAGGGATGGTGAGAAGGGCCCAGGGATGGTGAGAAGGGTCCAGTGGGGGTGAGAAGGGTCCAGTGGGGTGAGAAGGGTCCAGGGGTGGTGAGAAGGGTCCAGGGATGGTGAGAAGGGTCCAGAGATGGTGAGAAGGGTCCAGTGGGGGTGAGAAGGGTCCAGGGGTGGTGAGAAGGGTCCAGGGATGGTGAGAAGGGCCCAGGGATGGTGAGAAGGGTCCAGGGGTGGTGAGAAGGGTCCAGGGGTGGTGAGAAGGGTCCAGGGGTGGTGAGAAGGGTCCAGGGATGGTGAGAAGGGTTTCAGAGGGGTTTCAGAGGGGGTCTCAGAGGGGGTCTCAGAGGGGGTTTCAAAGGGGGTCTCAGAGGGGGTTTCAAAGGGGGTCTCAGAGGGGGTTTCAGAGGGGGTCTCAGGGGGTTTCAGAGGGGGTCTCAGGGGGTTTCAGAGGGGGTTTCAAGGGGGTCTCAGAGGGGGTTTCAGAGGGGGTCTCAGGGGTTTCAGAGGGGGTTTCAAGGGGGTTTCAAGGGGGTTTCAGAGGGGGTCTCAGGGGTTTCAGAGGGGGTTTCAAGGGGGTTTCAAGGGGGTTTCAGAGGGGGTCTCAGAGGGGGTCTCAGAGGGGGTTTCAAGGGGGTCTCAGAGGGTTTCAGAGGGGGTCTCAGGGGGTTTCAGAGGGGGTCTCAGGGGGTTTCAGAGGGGGTTTCAAGGGGGTTTCAAGGGGGTTTCAGAGGGGGTCTCAGAGGGGGTTTCAAGGGGGTCTCAGGGGGTTTCAGAGGGGGTTTCAGAGGGGGTTTCAAGGGAGTTTCAAGGGGAGAACACCAGGGGGATACAACAGAGGGGCTCGGTGGGGGGGGAGTGGGCAGCCCCTCTGTGGCTGTCCCCTCGCTGTCCCCTTTGTGCCCACCCTGAGCCCCCCCCCCCCGGTGTGTCCCGCAGAGCTGCTCGGCGGGCACGGCGCGCTGCGTCTGGCTGGAGTGTCCCCTGCGGCACACGGAGCTGCCCTCCAGCTTCAGCCTGCGCGCCCGCGTCTGGAACAGCACCTTCATCGAGGTCAGCGCCCCGCTGTTGTCCCCGTTGTCACCTGTGTGTCCCTGTCCCTGTCCCTGTCCCTGACCCGTGTCCCCCTGTCCCTGATCCCTGTGGTGTCACCTGTGTGTCCCTGCCTGTCCCTGTCCCTGACCCGTGTCCTCCCTGTCCCTCATCCGTGTGTTGTCACCTGTGTGTCCCTGCCTGTCCCTGTCCCTCACCCGTGTCCTCCCTGTCCCTCATCCGTGTGTTGTCACCTGTGTGTCCCTGCCTGTCACTCGTGTGTCCCTGCCTGTCCCCGTCCCTCATCCATGTGTCGCCCGTGTGTCCCTGCCTGTCCCTGTCCCCCCGTCTCTCATCTGTGTCCCACCCCATCCCTGTGGTGTCACCCATATGTCCCTGCCTGTCACCTGTGTGTCCCTGCCTGTCCCCATCCCTGTCCCTCACCCGTGTCCCCCTGTCCCTCATCCCTGTGGTGTCATGTGTGTGTCCCTGCCTGTCCCTGTCCCCCCGTCCCTCATCCGTGTCCCCCCCATCCGTGTGGTGTCACCTGTGTGTCCCTGCCTGTCGCCTGTGTGTCCCTGCCTGTCCCTGTCCCTGACCCGTGTCCTCCCTGTCCCTCATCCCTGTGGTGTCAC
>JAJNNQ010000273.1:0-52713 GCA_027886175.1 Phylloscopus collybita
AGCTCCGGTCAGAGACCCCCGGGAGCCCCGGGGAGAGACCCCCGGGAGCTCCGGTGAGAGACCCCCGGGAGCTCTGGGGAGGCTCCGGGGAGCTCCGGTGAGAGACCCCCGGGAGCCCCGGGGAGAGACCCCCGGGAGCTCCGGCCAGAGACCCCCGGGAGCTCCGGCCAGAGACCCCCGGGAGCCCCGGGGAGGCTCCGGACTGCACCAGGGAGGGCTCAGAGGCTCCGGGATGCTCCGGGATGGGGGGTGGCATGCAGGGGATGCTCCTGGAGATTCCAGGGCTGCCCTGGGATGCTCCAGGCGGGCTCCAGCATCGCCACGGGTACGCTCTGGAAGGGTTAAGGGAGGCTCCAGGGGCGTCGTGATCCCCTGTGGTGATCCAGGGCCCTGAGGGTGCTCCAGGAATTCTCCAGGACACCTCGGGACTCTCCAGGACACCTCAGGACTTTTCAGGAGTGTTCCAGGGGTGCTCTGGGATGCTCCAGGAACTCTCCAGGACACCTCAGAACTCTCCAGGACACCTTGGGACACTCCAGGAGTGTTCCAGGGCCCTCAGGAATTCTCCAGGACACCTCAGGACACTCCAGGACATCTCGGGACTCTCCAGGAGTGTTCCAGGGGTGCTCTGGGACGCTCCAGGAACGTTCCCAGCTTCTCTGAGGGTCCCGCTCTGGGAATGCCTGGGAGGCTCCAGGGCTCCTGTGATGATCCAGGGTACTCAGGGCGCTCCTGGAATTCTCCAGGACACCTTGAGTGTCCCAGGGGCGCTCTGGGATGCTCCTGGAATTCTCCAGGACACCTCAGGACACTCCACGAGTGCTCCAGGGGTGCTCTGGGATGCTCCTGGAACGTTCCCAGGTTCCCTGAGGGTCCCACTCTGGGAATGCCTGGGAGGCTCCAGGGACATTGTGATCCCCCCAGCAACACCCTGAGATGATCCAGGGTCCCTCAGGGTGCTCCAGGAATTCCCCAGGACACCTCAGGACACTCCAGGACATCTCGGGACTCTCCAGGAGTGTTCCGGGGGCACTCTGAGATGCTCCAGGAATTCTCCCAGGTTCTCTGAGGGTCCCGCTCTGGGAATGCCTGGGAGGCTCCAGGGCTCCTGTGATGATCCAGGGCCCTCAGGGTGCTCCAGGAATTCTCCAGGACACCTCGGGGACACTCCAGGAGTGTTCCAGGGCCCTCAGGATGCTCCAGGAATTCCCCAGGACACCTTGGAGCGCTCCGGGGGCGCTTTGGGACGCTCCAGGAACGCTCCCAGCTCCTCTGAGGCTCCCGCTCTGGGATTCCCCAGGGGGGGGACGCTCCGCTCCTACCCCAGTTTGTCCCTCGTCCCTTTGTCCTTGGGGATGCCCCAAGGATGCTCCAGGACATTCACCGGGGAAACTGAGGCACGGAGCCCCTTTCCCCCCTGAGTGTCCCCTGGGTGCTGTCACGGGGGGAAACTGAGGCACGGAGCCCCCTTTTCCCCCTGATTGTCCCCCCATAAGCCTGCCCTGGGGGAAACTGAGGCACGGAGCCCCTTTTCCCCCTGATTGTCCCCCCCGTGAGCCTGCCCTGGGGGAAACTGAGGCACGGAGCCCCTTTCCCCCCTGAGTGTCCCCTGGGTGCTGTCACCAGGGAAACTGAGGCACAGAGCCCCTTTCCCCCCCTGAGTGTCCCCCGGGTGCTGTCACCGGGGAAACTGAGGCACGGAGCCCCTTTCCCCCCTGAGTGTCCCCTGGGTGCTGTCACTGGGGGGAAACTGAGGCACGGAGCCCCTTTTCCCCCTGAGTGTCCCCCCCATGAGCCTGCCCTGGGGGAAACTGAGGCACGGAGCCCCTTTTCCCCCTGATTGTCCCCCCATGAGCCTGCCCTGGGGGAAACTGAGGCACGGAGCCCCTTTTCCCCCTGATTGTCCCCCGGGTGCTGTCATCGGGGAAACTGAGGCACGGAGCCCCTTTTCCCCCCTGAGTGTCCCCGTGAGCCCTGCCCTGGGGGAAACTGAGGCACGGAGCCCCTTTTCCCCTGAATGTCCCCTGTGAGCCTGCCCTGAGGGAAACTGAGGCACGGAGCCCCTTTCCCCCCTGAGTGTCCCCTGGGTGCTGTCACTGGGGAAACTGAGGCACGGAGCCCCTTTTCCCCTGAATGTCCCCCCCATGAGCCTGCCCTGGGTGCAGTCTCTGGGGAAACTGAGGCACGGAGCCCCTTTTCCCCCTGAGTGTCCCCATGAGCCTGCCCTGGGTGCTGTCACTGGGGGAAACTGAGGCACGAAGCCCCTTTTCCCCCTGAGTGTCCCCCTGGGTGCTGTCACTGGGGAAACTGAGGCACGGAGCCCCTTTCCCCCCTAAGTGTCCCCTGGGTGCTGTCACTGGGGAAACTGAGGCACGGAGCCCCTTTCCCCCCTAAGTGTCCCCTGGGTGCTGTCACTGGGGAAACTGAGGCACGGAGCCCCTTTCCCCCCCTAAGTGTCCCCTGGGTGCTGTCACTGGGGAAACTGAGGCACGGAGCCCCTTTTCCCCCTGAGTGTCCCCTGTGAGCCTGCCCAGGGGGAAACTGAGGCACGGAGCCCCTTTTCCCCTGATTGTCCCCTGTGAGCCTGCCCCGGGTGCTGTCACGGGGGAAACTGAGGCACGGAGCCCCTTTCCCCCCTGAGTGTCCCCTGGGTGCTGTCACGGGGGGAAACTGAGGCACGGAGCCCCTTTTCCCCCTGAGTGTCCCCCCCATGAGCCTTCCCTGGGGGAAACCGAGGCACGGAGCCCCTTTTCCCCTGAATGTCCCCCCCATGAGCCTGCCCTGGGTGCTGTCACTGGGGGAAACTGAGGCACGGAGCCCCCTTTTCCCCCTAAATGTCCCCTGGGTGCTGTCACTGGGGAAACCGAGGCACGGAGCCCCCCTTTTCCCCCTGAGTGTCCCTTGGGTGCTGTCACCAGGGAAACCGAGGCACGGAGCCCCTTTCCCCCCTAAGTGTCCCCTGGGTGCTGTCACTGGGGAAACTGAGGCACGGAGCCCCTTTTCCCCTGAGTGTCCCCCCGTGAGCCCCGGGGGCCGCTCCGGGAGGAGCAGCCGGGGCGGCTCCAAGGGCCCCGCTGTCCCCCGTGTGCCGACACTCACCCAGCTCGGTGGCGTCCCCGGGGCTCGGGGCGCGGCCGCGGGCGCGGAAGCAGAGGCGGGCGCGGAGGCAGAAGGCGCCGGAGCCGCCGCGGCGGCAGTTGGGCCGGGTGACGCTGACGGCCGCCGGCTCCACCGAGAGCCAGGCGGAGACGCGGGCGATGCGGCGGGAGCTGCGGGAGGCGGCCACGGGGGTCACCGGGGGCACGGGGACAGCCACAGCCCGCGACCCTGCCCTGGGGGCTGTCACCGGGGAAACTGAGGCACGGAGCCCCTTTGCCCCTGAATGTCCCCCGGGTGCTGTCACCGGGGGGGGAAACTGAGGCACGGGTCTCTGTCCCCTCCCCATGTCCCTGTCCCTCGCCGTGTCCCCATTCCCAAGATATCCCCGTGGCTGGGGTGTTCCTGTCCCCTCTCCATGTCCCTGTCCCCGGGATGTCCCTGTCCCCGGGGTGTCCCTGTCCCCGGGGTGTCCCTGTCCCCTCCCCATGTCCCTGTCCCCGGGATGTCCCTGTCCCCGGGGTGTCCCTGTCCCCTCCCCATGTCCCTGTCCCTCTCCGTGTCCCCATTCCCAAGATATCCCCGTGGCTGGGGTGTCCCTGTCCCCTCTCCATGTCCCTATTCCCGAGGTATCCCTGTCCCCGGGATGTCCCTGTCTCCTGGGTGTCCCTGTCCCTGGGGTGTCCCTGTCCCCGGGGTGTCCCTGTCCCGTCTCCATGTCCCTGTCCCGTCTCCATGTCCCTGTCCCCGGGCTGTCCCTGTCCCCTCTCTGTGTCCCGGTCCCCGGGGTGTCCGTGTCCCCAGGGTGTCCCTGTCCCCTCTCCGTGTCCCTATTCCCGAGATATCCCCGTGGCCGGGATGTCCCTGTCCCCTCTCTGTGTCCCTGTCCCCCCCCATGTCCCTGTCCCCGGGGTGTCCCTGTCCCCTCTCTGTGTCCCTGTCCCCTCCCCATGTCCCTGTCCCCTCTCTGTGTCCCTGTCCCCGACCCCCGGCCCCCCCCACTCACCGCAGCACCACGGCCGCCCCCTGCGCCCCCACGGCCACGTCCACCAGCCCGTCCCCGTCCATGTCCATCCGTCCATCCAGGCTGAGCCCGAAGTAGCGGAGGCTCCAGCCCAGCGCCGCCGCCGCGATGCGCTGGGAACGGGAATTCCGAGGGGATGGCAGCGCCCTGGGCTGGCCCGGGACACGGGGAGGGGACAGGGACAGCCCGGGGACAGGGACAGCCCGGGGACAGGGACACAGAGAGGGGACAGGGACACCCCGGGGACAGGGACAGGGAGAGGGACAGGGACACCCCGGGGACAGGGACAGCCCGGGGACAGGAACAGCCCGGAGACAGGGACAGCCCGGAGACAGGGACAACCCCGGGAATAGGGACACGGAGAGGGGACAGGGACACGGAGAGGGACAGGGACACCCTGGGGACAGGGACAGCCCGGGACAGGGACAGCCCGGGGACAGGGATACCCCGAGGACAGGGACACGGAGAGGGGACAGGGACACCCTGGGGACAGGGATACCTCGGGAATAGGGACATGGAGAGGGGACAGGGACACGGGGAGGGGACAGGGACACCCTGGGGACAGGGACACCCCGGGGACAGGGACACGGGGAGGGGACAGGGACACCCTGGGGACAGGGATACCTCGGGAATAGGGACATGGAGAGGGGACAGGGACACCCCGGGGACAGGGACACCCCGGGGACAGGGACACCCCGGGGACAGGGACACGGGGAGGGGGACAGGGACACCCTGGGGACAGGGATACCTCGGGAATAGGGACATGGAGAGGGGACAGGGACACCTTGGGGACAGGGACACCCCGGGGACAGGGACACCCCGGGGACAGGGACACCTCGGGAATAGGGACACGGGGAGGGGACAGGGACACCCTGGGGACAGGGACACCCCGGGGACAGGGACACGGGGAGGGGACAGGGACACCCCGGGGACAGGGACACAGAGAGGGGACAGGGACACCCCGGGAATAGGGACACGGAGAGGGACAGGGACACCCTGGGGACAGGGACAGCCCGGGGACAGGGATACCTCGGGAATAGGGACACGGAGAGGGACAGGGACAGCCCGGGGACAGGGACACAGAGAGGGGACAGGGACACCTCGGGAATAGGGACATGGAGAGGGGACAGGGACACCCCGGGGGACACCCCGGCGCCCAGCGCTCCCAGCGCCGCCTCACCTGCCTGTAGCGGGGCAGGAGGGTGCCCGGGGCCAGGTGGAACACGTAGAGAGCCCCGCGGTGCCCGTCCTCCAGCGGGGCTCCCACCACGGCCCCGGCCAGCCCGTCCTGGCTCAGGTTGGGCACCGCGCCCAGGGCCGAGCCGAAGCGGGAATCCTGCGGCCGGGGCTCGGGGTGCAGCGACCCCGCGGGGCTCAGGCGCTCCTGGGGGGTGCGGGGTGTGGGGTGGGCTCGGTACCCGCACGGGACAGGCAGCTCCTCGATCCCGCCGTGTTCGCCCGATCGCCTCAAATCCCCTCAAATCCCCTCAAATCCCCTCAAATCCCCCCAAACCCCCTGCGCCCTGCGGGTCCTGGCGGTCTCCCGATGCCTCCGAACCCCCCAGCCCCTCACCTGCCCCCTCCCCAGTCCCTCACCTGCCCCCTCCCCAGCCCTTCCCCAGCCCCCCTCACCTGCCCCCTCCCCAGTCCCTCACCTGCCCCCTCCCCAGCCCTTCCCCAGCCCCCCTCACCTGCCCCCTCCCCAGTCCCTCACCTGCCCCCTCCCCAGCCCTTCCCCAGCCCCCCTCACCTGCCCCCTCCCCTGCCCTCCCCAGCCCCTCTCACCTGTCCCCCTCACCTGCCCCCTCCCCAGCCCCTCCCCAGCCCCACCTGCCCCCTTCCCAGCCCCTCACCTGCCCCTTCCACCGCCCCCTCCCCAACCCCCTCCCCAGCCCCTTCCCCAGGCCCCTCCCCACCCCCTCCCCTGCCCCCTCCCCAGCCCCTCCCCAGCCCCTCCCTGCTCCGCACGCCCCCCCCCGGGCCGGTCCCGCCCCCTCACCTGCCCCACACGGTACACATAGACCCTGCCCGTCTCCCTGCTCTGCCCGCCCAGGTAGGAGGGCGCGGCCACCAGGCAGCAGCTCGCTGTCCCCATCTCCCTCCAGGTCCAGCGCCAGGACCTCGCTGCCGAAATAGGAGCCGATCTGGGGGGCGGGGGGTGGGCAAGAGGCTGTGAGGCTGAGGGGGGGGGTAGGGGGGCCATACTCCCCCCACCCCGTCCCAAAGGCCCTCAAGGGGGGGCCTGCCCCCCTCACCTGCTCCCCCAGGAGCGCCTGGGCCACCCGCACGGCCCCCCGTGGGCTCCAGCTGGAAGAGGACGACTTTCCCCTTGTGCTGGAATCGGGGGGCGCCCGCCACGAACAAGCGCTGCCCCCCCGGGAGCTGCAGCGAGGACACCGAGTACCCTGGGGAGGGAAAGCAGGGTCAGTGGAGGGACAGCCCTGGGGAGGTGGGGTGTTCCTGGGGCACCCCAAGGATCCGGGCTTGGAGCATCCCTGGGATGTGGAGCATCCTTGGGACACGGAGCATTTCTGGGACAGAGAGCATCCCCGGGATGTGGAGCATTCCCGGGATACGGAGCACCCCTGGGACATGGAGCATCCCCAGGACACGGAGGATCCCCGGGGTGTGGAGCATCCCCGGGACACGGAGCATTCCCGGGACACGGAGCATTCCCGGGACACGGAGCATCCCTGGGGTGTGGAGCATCCCCAGTACACGGAGCATCCCCCGGGACACGGAGCATCCCCGGGACACGGAGCATCCCTGGGTGTGGAGCATCCCCGGGATGTGGAGCATCCCCGGGATGTGGAGCGTCCCCGGGACACGGAGCACCCCTGGGACTTGGAGCATCCCCAGGATACGGAGCATTCCCGGGACACGGAGCATCCCTGGGACACAAAGCACCCCCAGGACGTGGAGCATCCCTGGGACTTGGAGCATCCCTGGGACTTGGAGCATCCCCGGGACCCGGAGCATCCCTGGGACCCGGAGCATCCCTGGGACACGGAGCATCCCTGGGGTGTGGAGCATTCCCGGGATACGGAGCATTTCTGGATGACCAAGCATCCCAAATATCCACGGCACTGGAACCTCCCCACTTCACCCTCGATCTCCAAACACCCCCGATCCCTCTCAAATCTCCAGGACGTGGAGCCTGCCCGGTTCAGGGACGGCTCCCTCCCCCCGCGGGATCCCCCCCCCCCCCGTACCCAGATAAGCCGCGTGGTTCTTCAGCTCCGGCGGGAATTCCTCCTGGAACGCCTCCCGCGGCGGCACCAGGCGCCCACGCCGGCTCTCCTCCAGCACGCCCCCCCTCCCAGTCGTAGGCTCCGACCATCCCAAAGAGGATCCCGTCCTGCCGGGCCGGGCGGGACGCGTCAGCCCGGGGACAGCACGAGGCCACAGCGGCCCCGAGCTGTGTCGCTGTCCCGTGCCAGGACACCGAGACGGGCTGAGGGCTGTTCGCTGCCTCTCCCCGCGGGATCACCTCCAGGCGGTGGACGGAGAAGCCGATCTGGGACATCTCCAGCTCGAAGGAGCTCTCGTTGTTCCCATGGGTGCCTGAGCAGGGGAGGAAGGAGACTCTTGCTCCTCCAGCTGTACTTCCAGCCGGAATCCCCAGCCCGGCCCGGGGCTCCCAGCCTGGAGCCAGCACCTTCCAGGCTGAAGATCCGATCTCCCAGAGCATCCACGATGTCATTGAGGGCAGCCTCGTCCGTGACATTGAAGAAATACTTCTCGTCAGGGTCGCTGGCGATGGACTTGATCTCTCGGATGAAATCCTCGGGATCCTGCTGCCGGCGCAGGTAGTGCCCCAGGACCTGCGGGAGGGACAGCGGGGATCAGGGAGCTGCCCCGGGGTGGAGGGGGATGCAGGAGCGGGGATCAGGGAGCTCTCCCGGGGTGGAGGGGGATGGAGGGGGATGGAGGGGGATGGAGGGGCGGGGATCAGGGAGTGCCCCGGGGTGGAGGGGGATGGAGGGGCGGGGATCAGCGGGAGCTGCCCCGGGGTGCAGGGGGATGGAGGAGCAGGGATCAGGGAGCTGCCCCGGGATGGAGGGGGATGCAGGGGCGGGGATCAGGGAGCTGCCCCGGGGTGGAGGGGGATGCAGGGGCGGGGATCAGGGAGCTGCCCCGGGGTGGAGGGGGATGCAGGGGCGGGGATCAGGGAGCTCTCCCGGGGTGGAGGGGGATGGAGGAGCGGGGATCAGGGAGCTCTCCCGGGGTGGAGGGGGATGGAGGAGCGGGGATCAGCGGGAGCTGCCCCGGGGTGGAGGGGGATGCAGGGGCGGGGATCAGCGGGAGGGGGCTCACGGCGATGGCGTAGCGGGTGACGTTCTGCCGGTCGCACTCGGCCAGCGCCGCCGGCAGCTCGTCCCCGTCGTGGGACTCCCCGTCTGTCACCACCAGCAGCAGCCGCCGCGCCCCCGGGCGCCCGCCCCGAACCGGGCTGAAGGACTCTGCGCTGTGGGGACGTGGCTGGCACTGAGCCCCTGCTCCATCCCCATCCTGAGCCCGCTCCCAGCCCTGATCCCGATCTCAACCCCAACCCTGATCCCGATCTCAGCCCCAACCCCGATCCCGATCTCAACCCCAACCCCGATCCCGATCTCAGCCCCAACCCCGATCCCGATCTCAGCCCCAACCCCGATCCCGATCTCAGCCCCAACCCCGATCCCGATCTCAACCCCAGTCCTGACCCCAGTCCCGACACCAATCCAAATCCTGATTTGATCCCAAACCTGATACCAATCCCAACCCCGATCCTTACTCAAACCCCGATCCCAACCCAGACCCTAACCCCCATTCTGACCCCAATCCCAGCCCTGCTCCCAACCCCAACCCCAATCCCCATCTGCATCCTGATGCCCACCCCATGCCCAGCTCTGCCCCATTCCTTCTGCTCCCCCCCAGAGCCACCACACCCAGCTCTGCCCCATCCCTGCTGATCCTGTTCAGAGCCCACCATGCCCAGCTCTGCCCCAATCCTGCTGCTCCCCCTCAAAGCCCACCATGCCCAGCTCTGCCCCATCCTCATCCTTGCTGTTCCCCCCCCCAAAGCCCACCATACCCAGCCCTGCCCCAATCCTGTTGTTCCTGTTCAGAGCCCACCATGCCCAGCTCTGCCCCACTCCCACCCCCCCAGAGCCCACCATGCCCAACTCTGCCCCATTCCCACCCCCTCAGAGCCCACCATGCCCAGCTCTGCCCCATCCTCATCCCTGCTGTTCCCCCCCCCAGAGCCCACCATGCCCACCACACCCAGCTCTGCCCCAATCCTGCTGTGCCCCCCAAAGCCCACCACACCCAGCCCTGCCCAATCCCTGCTGATCCCGTTCAGAGCCCACCACGCCCACCACACCCAGCTCTGCCCCATCCCCAGATCCCACCACGCCCAGCCCATCCCCATCCCTGCTGTTCCTGTTCAGAGCCCACCATGCCCAGCCCTGCCCCATTCCCACCCCCTCAGAGCCCACCATGCCCAGCTCTGCCCCATCCTCATCCCTGCTGTTCCCCCCCCAGAGCCCACCATGCCCACCACACCCAGCTCTGCCCCATCCCCAGAGCCCACCATGCCCAGCTCTGCCCCAATCCTGCTGTTCTGTTCAGAGCCCACCATGCCCAGCCCTGCCCCATTCCCACCCCCCCAAAGCCCACCACACCCCACCCTGCCCAATCCCTGCTTTTCCCCCCAGAGCCCACCATGCCCAGCCCTGCCCCAATCCTGCTGTTCCCCCCAAAGCCCACCATGCCCAGCTCTGCCCCATCCTCATCCCTGCTGTTCCCCCCCCCAGAGCCCACAATGCCCACCATGCCCAGCTTTGCCCCAATCCTGCTGTGCCCCCCAAAGCCCACCACACCCAGCCCATCCCCATTCCCACCCCCCCAGAGCCCACCATGCCCAGCCCATCCCCAGCCCTGCTGTTCCCCCCCCCTCAGAGCCCACCATGCCCACCACACCCAGCTCTGCCCCATCCCCAGAGCCCACCACACCCATCCCATCCCCATCCCTGCCGTTCCCCCCAGAGCCCACCACGCCCAGCCCATCCCCACTCCCACTGTCCCCCCCCAGAGCCCACCATGCCCAGCCCTGCCCCACTCCCACCCCCCCAGATCCCACCACACCCATCCCATCCCATCCCCATCCCTGCCGCTCCCCCCGAGCCCACCAGGCCTGCTGGATGGCCATGGCCGTCCGTGTCTCCCGGCCCTCCTGCCGTGTCAGGTTGCGGGCAGCCCGCAGCAGGCTCTGCGCCGTGGGGTGCTGCCCCAGCGCCCACTCCTGCACCAGCCGCTCCCCGTACTGCAGCACCCCCACCTGCAACGGGGGCGGTCAGAGCCAGAGGGAGCCCCAAATCCATGGGGAGACCCCTCAAACCCCCAGGGAGCCCCCAAACCCATGGGAACACCCCTTGAACCAACAGGGACACCCCTTGAACCCCCAGGGAGCCCCCCAAACCCACGGGGACACCCCTCAAACCCCCAGGGACACCCCCTCGAACCCCCACGGAGCCCTCAAATCCACAGGGAGCCCCGAATCCACGGGGACACCCCTCAAACCCCCAGGGAGCCCCCAAATTCACAGGGACTCCCCTCGAACCCCCAGGGAGCCCCCAAATCCACAGGGACTCCCCCAAATCCTGTGGGAACCCCAAATCCCTGGGAAAGGGCACCTCTGGCCCCTCCAAAACCCTCTGCAGCCAGCAAAGTCCTGGGGACAAGGGTGTCACCCCAGGGCAGCATCTCCACAGGGGTGGTGGCATTGCCCCAGGGACAGTGACAGCACCCCAGGGACAGGACAATGGCATCACCCCAGGGACAGGGACAGCACCCCAGGGATGGTGACACCATCCCAGGGACAATGGCATCACCCCAGGGACAGGAACATCACCCCAGGGACAGGGACACCACCTCAGGGATGGTGGCATCACCCCAGGGACAGTGACAGCACCCCAGGGACAGGACAATGACACCACCCCAGGGACAGGACAATGGCATCACCCCAAGGCTGGCATCACCCCAGGGACAAGGACACCATCCCAGGGACAGGACAGTGACACCACCCCAGGGACAATGACACCACCCCAGGGACAGGACAGTGACATCACCCCAGGGACAGCGACACCACCCCAGGGACAGTGACACCACCCCAGGGACAAGGACAATGACACCACCCCAGGGACAGGACAATGACATCACCCCAGGGACAGTGACACCACCCCAGGGACAAGGACACCACCCCAGGGACAAGGACAATGACACCACCCCAGGGACAGGACAATGGCATCACCCCCAAGGCTGGCATCACCCCAGGGACAACAACACCATCCCAGGGACAGGACAATGACACCACCCCAGGGACAGGACAGTGACATCACCCCAGGGACAACAACACCACCCCAGGGACAGGGACACCACCCCAGGGATGGTGGCATCACCCCAGGGACAGGACAATGACACCACCCCAGGGACAACAGCACTGCCCTGGGGACATCAGCTTGCCCTGGGGACACCGTCCCAGCCTTGGGGACGCTGTGGTGGCCCAGGGGCCGATGTCCCTGACCTGGGTCTGCCCGGGCCCGATGAAGAAGCGCCCCAGGATGTTCCCCAGGAAGGCCTGCACCTCCTCCCAGGGGTAGATGCTGTTGGAGCCGTCCAGGACCAGCACGATGTCCATGTAGGTGGCACAGCCTGGGGGGGACCCAAATCCACGGGGACACCCCTCGAACCCCCAGGGACACCCCCAAATCCATGGGGACACCCCTCAAACCCCCCCAGGGACACCCCTCAAACCCCCCCAGGGAGCCCCAAATCCACAGGGACGTCCCTCAAACCCCCAGGGAGCCCCAAATCCACGGGGACGCCCCTCGAACCCCCAGGGACACCCCTCAAACCCCCCCAGGGAGCCCAAAATCCACAGGGACACCCCTCAAACCCTCAGGGAGCCCCCAAATCCACAGGGACATCCCTCAAACCCTCAGGGAGCCCCCAAATCCACAGGGACATCCCTCGAACCCCCACGGAGTCCCCAAATTGACAGGGACACCCCTCGAACCCCCAGGGACACCCCTTGAACCGCCAGGGAGCCCCCAAATCCATGGGGACACCCCTCAAACCCCCAGGGACACCCCTCAAACCCCCAGGGAGCCCCCAAATCCACGGGGACACCCCTCAAACCCCCAGGGAGTCCCAAACCCCCAGGGACACCCCTCGAACCCCCACGGAGCCCCCAAACCCCCAGGGTGCCCCAAATCCACAGGGACACCCCTCAAACTCTCAGAGAGCCCCCAAATCCACAGGCTCACCCCTCAAACCCCCATGGAGTCCCCAAACCCCCCAGGGACACCCCTCAAACCCCCAGGGAGCCCCCAAATCCACGGGGACACCCCTCAAACCCACAGGGACACCCCTCAAACTCCCAGGGACACCCCTCAAACCCCCCCAGGGAACCCCCCAAATCCCCCAGCCAGGGCTGAGGGTGACAGCCAGGGGTGACAGCCGGGGTGCCACCCCCCAGGGCGGTGTCCCCGGGGGTGCTGTCCCCACCCCACTCACGCCGCGCCGTGGGGGCCACGGTGCCCAGCAGCCGCAGCTCGGGGCTGAGCCGCAGGCAGCGGCCGGAGCTGAAGACGGAGGAGCCGCACTCCTGGGACCAGAGGGGGGCACAGGCCTGGGGAGGGGGGGGACACGGGGACACGGTGGGGGTTTGGGGGAATAAAGGGGACAGAAAGTGAAATTGAACTTCGTTAGCGTAATTGGGTTTGTGGGAGTGCACGGGATAGGAAGGAAAACAGATTTAATTAGCACAACTTTCATTAGCACAGCTGGGTTTGTGGGAATGCACGGGACAGAAAGTGAAATTAAACTTCGTTAGCATAATTGGGTTTGTGGGAGTGCACAGGACAGAAAGGAAAACAGATTTAATTAGCACAACTTTCATTAGCACAGCTGGGTTTGTGGGAGTGCACGAGACGGAAAGTAGAAGTGACTTCGTTAGCATAATTGGGTTTGTGGGAGTGCACAGGACAAAAAATAAAACAGACTTCATTAGCATAACTAATTGGGTTTGTCGGAGTGCACGGGATAGTAAGTAAAATTGAACTTCGTTTAGCACAGCTGGGTTTGTTGTGGGAGTGCATGGGACAGAAAGGAAAACAGATTTAATTAGCACAACTTTCATTAGCACAGCTGGGTTTGTGGGAATGCACGGGACAGAAAGTGAAATTAAACTTCGTTAGCATAATTGGGTTTGTGGGAGTGCACGGGATAGAAAGTAAAATTGAACTTCATTAGCACAGCTGGGTTTATGGGAGTGCACAGGACAGAAAGTAAAACAGATTTCATTAGCACAGCTGGGTTTGTGGGAATAAAGGGGACAGAAAGTGAAACAAACTTCATTAGCATAATTGGGTTTGTGGGAGTGCATGGGACAGAAAGTAAAAGTGACTTCATTAGCATAATTGGGTTTGCGGGAATAAAGGGGACAGAAAGTAAAATTGAACTTCGTCAGCACAGCTGGGTTTGTTGTGGGAGTGCATGGGACAGAAAGGAAAACAGATTTAATTAGCACAACTTTCATTAGCACAGCTGGGTTTGTGGGAATGCACGGGACAGAAAGTGAAATTGAACTTCGTTAGCGTAATTGGGTTTGTGGGAGTGCACGGGATAGGAAGTAAAAGTGACTTCGTTAGGACAGAAAGCAAAAGTGACTTCATTAGCATAATTGGGTTTGTGGGAGTGCACGGGACAGAAACTAAAACAGACTTCATTAGCACAACACAGACTTCATTAGCACAACTGGGTTTGTGGGAATGCACGGGACAGAAAGTAAAAGTGACTTCGTTAGGGCAGAAAGTAAAAGTGACTTCATTAGCATAATTGGGTTTGTGGGAATGCACGGGACAGAAAGTAAAAGTGACTTCGTTAGGGCAGAAAGTAAAAGTGACTTCATTAGCATAATTGGGTTTGTGGGAATAAAGGGGACAGAAAGCAAAATTGAACTTCGTCAGCACAGCTGGGTTTGTGGGAGTGCATGAGACAGAAAGTAAAATTGAACTTCGTTAGCATAATTGGGTTTGTGGGAGGGTGTCCTAGGTTCCAATGTAAAATTGTGTGTTAATGAGCCTAACGATGCCTTGCCACTTCCTCTGGGAGTTATCTCTGGTTAATGGGCCATCAAGGACCCACTGCATGACTCATGGAATGAGATCATCCCATGGGGAGATGCTCCGCCCAGGGGGAGGAGCCAAGCATTCCCACCTGGATAGAATCCAGGGTTTGAGACCTCACAGGGAGCTTTTGTCCACTGGACTCCCAGAGGAGACAAGAGCTACCAGACGGAATCACTGCTTGGACAAGAACATCTCATCTGGTTCCACTGGAGTCCTGGAGGAAGACTGGACCCTTCTCACCACCACTGGACCCTTCTCACCATCCCTGGACCCTTCTCACCACCACTGGACCCTTCTCACCATCCCTGGACCCTTCTCCCCATCCCTGGACCCTTCTCACCATCACTGGACCCTTCTCACCACCCCTGGACCCCTTCTCACCATCACTGGACCCTTCTCACCATCCCTGGGCCCTTCTCGCCATCACTGGACCCTTCTCACCACCCCTGGACCCTTCTCACCATCACTGGACCCTTCTCACCACCCCTGGACCCCTTCTCACCACCCCTGGACCCTTCTCACCATCCCTGGACCCTTCTCACCATCCCTGGACCCTTCTCACCATCCCTGGACCCTTCTCTCTCAGGATCATCTCTACTCCAACAGAACCACATCTGCCACTCCAGGAGGACTCACTCTTGGACTGCTTCCACCACCCTGACCAACAGGGTGTCAGGTTGTATTGTTCCATTTATTTTATTTTACCTTTTTCTCCCTCTCTTCTCCTATTAAATTGTATCTCTGACTGGGAGTCTCACTGGTTTTGCTTTCAAACCAGCACAGAGTGCACGGGACAGAAAGTAAAACAGAGTTCGTTAGCGTAATTGGGTTTGTGGGAGTGCAGGGGACAGAAAATAAAACAGATTTCATTAGCACAGCACAGACTTCATTAGCACAGCTGGGTTTGTAGGAGTGCACAGGACAGACAGGAAAACAGATTTAATTAGCACAACTTTCATTAGCACAGCTGGGTTTGTAGGAGTGCACAGGATAGAAAGTGAAACTGAACTTCATTAGCATAATTGGGTTTGTGGGAATAAAGGGGACAGAAAGTAAAATTGAACTTCGTTAGCATAATTGGGTTTGTGGGAGTGCACGGGACAGAAAGTGAAAGTGACTTCATTAGCATAACTAATTGGGTTTGTGGGAATAAAGGGGACAGAAAGGAAAAGAGATTTAATTAGCACAACTTTCATTAGCACAACTGGGTTTGTGGGAGTGCACGGGACAGAAAGTAAAAGTGACTTCGTTAGGACAGAAAGTAAAAGTGACTTCGTTAGGACAGAAAGTAAAAGTGACTTCATTAGCATAACTAATTGGGTAATCTGGGATTACACAGGACAGAAAGTAAAACAGAACTTCATTAGCATAACTAATTTGGTTTGATAACCAAAAATGCCGTAGCAAAAAAAAACCAAAAAAACCCAAAAAAACCCCAAAAAAAAACCCCAAAAAAACCCCAAAAAAACCCAAAAAACAACAACAACAACAAACCCACAAAAAAACAAAATAAAACAACAACAACAAAAAACCACAACAAAAAACCAAAAAAACCCACCAAACAAAACAAAACAAAAAGAACAAACAAACAAAACCAAAAACAAACGGAAGGCTGATGGTCACAAAAAAAATTAGAATTAAACCCGCTTGTAAAAAAAAAAAGGAAATTCAGTCAGACCCTACAAGCAGAAGATGTTGTAAATCAACAAATCACTGTCCGTTTCACCTTTAACCAGGTTATTGTGATGAGAAGTTATTAATATTCCTGAAAAAAGTTTATAAGCTTTTAAAAAAAAAACCTGAGTGAACTCAAATTCCAATTGCCAAACCACTCTTCTGGTCTCTCCATCGACTGCCAAGAGGGGCTGACGTTCCAGATCCCCCAAAAATCCCCCAAATCCCCCAAAAAGCCCCCAAATCCCCCCAAAAATCCCCCAAATCCCCCCAAAAATCCCCCAAAAATCCCCCAAATCCCCCAAAAAGCCCCCAAATCCCCCAAAAAAGACCCCAAATCCCCCAAAAAATCCCCCAAAAAATCCCCCAAAAAAGACCCCAAATCCCCCAAAAAAGACCCCAAATCCCCCAAAAATCCCCCAAATCCCCCCAAAAATCCCCCTCTCACCAGGAATCCTCCTCCCTCGGCGCCCACCAGCGTCATCCCCAGGTGCCCGGCGCTGCTGCGGAGCCACGGAGCGGCGGCCGCTGCGTGAAAAAAAAAAAAACAGGATTCGTTTATTATCTAAATAAATTTATGTAAAAATTTATCAGTTTACTAAAAGTCAAATAAAACAGACGATAAGGAGAAAGAAAAAATGGAAAACAAAGCTCTTTTTCGGTCGAGGCGCTGATCCCAACGAGATCAGCTCCTCGTCTCTTTTACAGATCCTTTGCTTTAAGGGCTTCTGTGTTACAGATTTAAATTTACATATTTAAATGAGCTAATAATGCACGATTAAAATGTTCATTTTTGGTTTTAAGACCCCCCTTAAGTCTCTTTTCAAATCCTTTAAGAGCTTCTGTGTTACAGATTTAAATGAGCTAATAATCCATGATTCAAATGTTCATTTTTGGTTTTAAGACCCCTTTAAGTCTCTTTTCAGATCCTTTGTTTTAAGGGCTTCTGTGTTACAAATTTAAATTTACAGATTTAAATGAGCTAATAATACATGATTCAAATGTTCATTTTGGTTTTAACACCCCCCTTAAGTCTCTTGTCAAATCCTTTGTTTTAAGGGCTTCTGTGTTATAGATTTAAATGAGCTAATAATCCATGATTCAAATGTTCATTTTTGGTTTTAAGACCCCCCTTAAGTCTCTTTTCAGATCCTTTGTTTTAAGGGCTTCTGTGTTACAGATTTAAATTTACAGATTTAAATGAGCTAATGCACGATTCAAATATTAATTTTGGTTTTAACACCCCCCTTAAGTCTCTTTTCACATCCTTTCCTTGTTTTAAGGGCTTCTGTGTTACAGATTTAAATGAGCTAATATGTGATTCAAATATTAATTTTGGTTTTAAGACCCCCCTTAAGTCTCTTTTCAGATCCTTTGCTTTAAAGGCTTCTGTGTTACAGATTTAAATTTACAGATTTAAATGAGCTAATAATACATGATTCAAATGTTCATTTTTGGTTTTAAGACCCCCCCTTAAGTCTCTTTTCAAATCCTTTGTTTTAAGGGCTTCTGTGTTATATATTTAAATGAGCTAATAATCCATGATTCAAATGTTCATTTTTGGTTTTAAGACCCCCCTTAAGTCTCTTTTCAGATCCTTTAAGAGCTTCTGTGTTACAAATTTAAATTTACAGATTTAAATGAGCTGATGCACGATTCAAATGTTCATTTTTGGTTTTAAGACCCCCCTTAAGTCTCCTTACATATCCTTTGTTTTAAGAGCTTCTGTGTTATATATTTAAATGAGCTAATAATGCACGATTCAAATGTTCATTTTGGTTTTAAGACCCCCCTTAAGTCTCTTTTCAAATCCTTTGTTTTAAGGGTTTCTGTGTTATATATTTAAATGAGCTAATAATGCATGATTCAAATGTTCATTTTGGTTTTAAGACCCCCCCCTTATATATATATATATATATATATATTTATAATATTCTATCCAATAAAATTCAAATAATATTCTATCTATATCTATATCTATAATGTTCTATCAAATAAAATTCAAATAATATTCTATCTATATCTATCTCTATAATATTCTATCCAATAAAATTCAAATAATATTCTATCTATATCTATATCTATAATATTCTATCAAATAAAATTCAAATAATATTCTATCTATATCTATCTCTATCTCTAATATTGTATCAAATAAAATCCAAATTACATTCTATCTATATCATCTCTATATCTATATCTATCTACATCTATATCTCTAATATTGTATCAAATAAAATTCAAATAATATTCTATCTCTATCTATATCTCTATCTATATCTCTATCTATCTATAATATTCTATCAAATAAAATCCAAGCCCCACCAATCCAAGCACACCCCACGCCACCTCCCCACGTCACACACACAGCAATCGGCTCCTTATCTGCCAAAAACCAAACCCCAAACCCCGTGTTGATACCAGCTGTGCTCTCTATAGATCCATCTATATATTAGAGACAGATACAGATATTTGGATTTTATTTGACATTATTATAAATTAGAATTATCCAATACAATAGAATATTATAAATATAGATATACATATACATATAGATATAGATATATTATTTGAATTTTATTGGATAGAATATTATAGATAGATATAGATAGATATAGATAAAGATAGAGATAGAATATTACTAGAATTTTGAATAGCCGATATCTCTATCTATATCTATAATATTCTATCCAATAAAATTCAAATAATATTCTATCTATATCTATATCTATAATATTCTATCAAATACAATTCAAATAATATTCTATCTATATCTATATCAATCTCTATCTATCTACAATATTCTGTCAAACAAAATCCAAACCCCATCAATAAAAGCACGCCCCACAGCACCTCCCCACGTCACACACAGAGCAATCAGCTCCTTATCTGCCAAACCGCAAACCCTGTGTTGATAACAGCTGTGCTCTCTATAGATCCATCTATATATTATAGACAGATACAGATATTTGGATTTTATTGGATAGAATATTATAAATATAGATATACATATACATATACATATAGATACATTATTTGAATTTTATTGGATAGAATATTATAGATAGATATAGATATTTGAATTTTATTGGATAGAATATTATAGATAGATATAGATAGATATAGATAGAGATAGAATATTACTAGAATTTTGAATAGCCGATATCTCTATCTATCTATATCTATAATATTCTATCCAATAAAATTCAAATAATATTCTATCTATATATCTATCTATATCTATATCTATCTATAATATTCTATCAAGTAAAATTCAAATAATATATCTATATCTATATGTATATCTATATATCTATAATATTCTATCAAAATTCAAATATCTATATCTATCTATAATATTCTATCCAATAAAATTCAAATAATATTCTATCTCTATCTATATCTATCTATAATATTCTATCAAATAAAATTCAAGTAATATTCTATCTATACCTATATCAATCTATATCTATCTATAATATTCTACCAAATAAAATCCAAACCCCATCAATCCAAGCACACGCCACAGCACCTCCCCACGTCACACACACAGCAATCAGCTCCTTATCTGCCAAACCCCGCGCTGATACCAGCTGTGCTCTCTATAGATCCATCTATTTATTAGAGACAGATACAGATATTTGGACTTTATTGGATAGAATATTATAAGTATAGATATAGATATAGATATAGATATAGATATAGATATAGATATATTATTTGGATTTTATTTGATAGAATATTATAGATAGATATAGATATTTGAATTTTGATAGAATATTATAGATATATAGATATACATATATTATTTGAATTTTATTGGATAGAATATTATAGATATAGATAGATAGAGATATCGGCTATTCAAAATTCTAATAATATTCTATCTATATCTATATCTTTATCTATATCTATCTATATCTATATCTATATCTATATCTATATCTATATCTATAATATTCTATCCAATAAAATTCAAATAATATTCTATCTCTATCTGTATCTACCTATAATATTCTATCAATCTATATAAATATAAATATAAATATAAATATAAATATAAATATAAATATAAATATAAATATAAATATAAATATAAATATAAATATAAATTATTATTTATAAATAAAATCCAAACCCCATCAATCCAAGCACACCCCACACCACCTCCCCACGTCACACACGAAGCAATCAGCTCCTTATCTGCCAAAAACCAAACCCCAAACCCCGCGTTGATAACAGCTGGAGGAGGTGGGGTCAGCACCCCAGGGTGCCCCCCGTGGGTGCCCCCCAACCCCCCCCGGATCCCGGCCCCGGTACCGAGCTCGGCCTTGGCGCAGGAGGAGTTCCGCGGTCCCACGCCGCACGTGTAGATGTCACCCCGGCCATCCCCGTCCCACGGGGCCGCCACCAGCAGCCTGGGTGGGGAGGGGACAAGGTGGGACACAGAGGGGACACCCCGGGGGTGTCACCGCCCCTGCCCCCCACCCCGTGCCTGCCCCTGCCTCAGTTTCCCTTGCCCAAACTCACTCCCCCCACCCCCAGGGGGGTTTTGCCTTCTCCCCTTTCCCTGACTCAGTTTCCCTCATTCGCCCCCAGCCTCCCTCCTCCCCTCCCCGCCGCCCCTTTCCCACCCCCCCCCTCCTCTTTCCCCCTTCCCCTTCCCGATCCCATTTCCCCCTCCCTGCCCCTCTCCCTGCCCCAGTTCCCTTTTCCCTTCCGTGCCTCAGTTTCCCCGTTCCGATCCCATTTTCCTCTCCCTGCCCCTCTCCCTGCTCCAGTTCCCTTTTCCCTATCCCCCATTCCCTGCCTCAGTTTCCCCTTTCCGATCCCATTTTCCCCTCCCTGCTCCAGTTCCCTTTTCCCTATCCCGCCCCCCCTTCCCTGCCTCAGTTTCCCCTTCCCGATCCCATTTTCCCCTCATTGCCCCGCTCCCTGCCCCACTTCCCTTTTCCCTATCCCCCCACTCCCTTCCCTGCCTCAGTTTCCCCGTCCCGATCCCGTTTCCCCCTCCCTGCCCCTCTCCCTGCCCCACTTCCCTTTTCCCTTCCCTGCCTCAGTTTCCCCTCTCCAATCCCGTTTTCCCCTCCCTGCCCCTCTCCCTGCCCCACTTCCCGTTTCCTACCCCCCCATTCCCTGCCTCAGTTTCCCCTTTCCGATCCCATTTCCCCCTCCCTGCCCCTCTCCCTGCCCCACTTCCCTTTTCCCTTCCCTGCCTCAGTTTCCCCTTCCCGACCCCATTTTCCTCTCCCTGCCCCTCTCCCTGCCCCCTCCCTGCCCCACTTCCCTTTTCCCTTCCCTGCCTCAGTTTCCCCTTCCCGATCCCATTTCCCCCTCACTGCCCCTGTCCCTGCCCCACTTCCCTTTTCCCTTCCCTGCCTCAGTTTCCCCTTTCCGATCCCATTTTCCCCTCCCTGCTCCAGTTCCCTTTTCCCTATCCCGCCCCCCTTCCCTGCCTCAGTTTCCCCTTTCCGATCCCATTTTCCCTCCCTGCCCCTCTCCCTGCCCCAGTTCCCTTTTCCCTTCCCTGCCTCAGTTTCCCCTCTCCAATCCCATTTTCCCCTCATTGCCCCGCTCCCTGCTCCACTTCCCTTTTCCCTATCCCCCCTTCTGTGCCTCAGTTTCCCCTTCCCGATCCCATTTTCCTCTCCTTGCCCCTCTCCCTGCCCCACTTCCCGTTTCCTACCCCCCCATTCCCTGCCTCAGTTTCCCCTTTCCGATCCCATTTTCCCCTCATTGCCCCGCTCCCTGCTCCACTTCCCTTTTCCCTATCCCCCCTTCTGTGCCTCAGTTTCCCCTTCCCGATCCCATTTCCCCCTCACTGCCCCTCTCCCTGCCCCATTTCCCCTTTTCTACCACCCCATTCCCTGCCTCAGTTTCCCCTTCCCGATCCCGTTTTCCCCTCCCTGACCCTCTCCCTGCTCCACTTCCCTTTTCCCTATCCCCCCTTCCCTGCCTCAGTTTCCCCTCTCCAATCCCATTTTCCCCTCATTGCCCCGCTCCCTGCTCCACTTCCCTTTTCCCTATCCCCCCTTCTGTGCCTCAGTTTCCCCTTCCCGATCCCGTTTTCCCCTCCCTGACCCTCTCCCTGCCCCAGTTCCCTTTTCCCTTCCCTGCCTCAGTTTCCCCGTTCCGATCCCATTTCCCCCTCCCTGCCCCACTTCCCTTTTCCCTTCCGTGCCTCAGTTTCCCCGGGGGGGGTCACTCACCCCTTGCCCCCCCCGCCGCCCCACTGCAGCACCCGGTACCCGAACTGGGACTCGGGGGGGCCCTGGAAGACCCGCGGGTGCCGGGGGTCGATGTTGAATCCCCCGCAGAGCCCTGGGGGGGGGGGGTGTGACACGGGGAGGGGGTGAGGTGGGGAGGGGGCCCCGACACCCCAAACACACCCCAACCCCAAACACACCCCAAACCCAAACACACCCCAAACCCAAACACACCCCGGGACCCCAAACACACCCCAAACCCAAAAACACCCCCCGGCACCCCAAACACACCCCGGGATCCCAAACACACCCCAAACACACCCCAAACACCCCCCGGCACCCCAAACACACCCCAAACACACCCAAGCACCCCAAACACACCCCAAACACACCCAAGCACCCCAAACACACCCCGGCACCCCAAACACACCCCAAACACACCCAAGCACCCCAAACACACCCCCGGCACCCCCCCGGCACCCTAAACACATCTCCGGCACCCCAAACACACCCCCGGCACCCCAAACACCCCGAAATTGCCCCAAAACACCGAGAAACTGCCCCCAAACCCCCCAAACACCCCGAAACTGCCCCCAAACACCCCGAAATTGCCCCAAAATACCCCGAAACTGCCCCCAAACACCCCGAAACTGCCCCAAAATACCCCGAAATTGCCCCAAAACACCGAGAAACTGCCCCAAACCCCCCAAACTGCCCAAAAACACCCCAAAACTGCCCCGAAACACCCCGAAACTGCCACAACCCCCCCAAACACCCCGAAACTGCCCCAAAACACAGAGAAACTGCCCCCAAAGACCCCAAAACTGCCCCCAAAGACCCCAAAACTGCCCCAAACCCCCCAAAACGCCCCGAAACTGCCCCCAAAACATCCCCAAACTGCCCCAACCTCCCCCAAACACCCCGAAACTGCCCCCAACCACCCGGAAATTGCCCCCAAACACCCCAAAACACCCCAAAACATCCCGACACTGCCCCAACCCCCCCAAAACACCCCGAAACTGCCCCAAAACACAGAGAAATTGCCCCAAAATACCCCAAAACTGCCCCCAAACACCCCAAAACACCCCAAAACTGCCCCAAACCGCCCCAAAACTGCCCCAACCCCCCAAAACACCCCGAAACTGCCCCAAACACCCCCCAAACACCCCGAAACTGCCCCGAAACACCCCAAAACTGCCCCAAAACACCGCGAAACTGCCCCAAACCCCCCAGACTGCCCCAAAACACCGAGAAACTGCCCCCAAACACCCCAAAACTGCCCCAACCTCCCCCCAAACACCCCGAAACTGCCCCAAACACCCCAAAACTGCCCCAACCCCCCCCAAAACTGCCCCAAAACATCCCAAAACTGCCCCAAAACATCCCAAAACTGCCCCCAAACACCGAGAAACTGCCCCCAAACACCCCCAAAACACCCCGAAACTGCCCCCAAACACCCAAAAACTGCCCCCAAACACCCCAAACCTGCCCCAAACCCCCCCCCACACCCCGAAATCCCAACCCCCGGGGATTTTTTGGGGGGGGGGGGGGTTACCTGGGAGCAGGAGCAGCGCCAGGAGCCCCCCCCGGCTCCCCGCAGCCCACATGGCGATGCTGCAGCTCCGAGGTGACTCTGCCTCCAGCCGGGACCAAATCCCGGGGTTTTTTTGGGATTTTTTTTCCCCTTTTTCTTTCCTCTTTTTTTTTTTTTTTTTTTCAGTATATTTTTCCCTCCTCCTTCAATTGGCCGCTAAAAATAAATGCGGTTTGGGGGTGGGGGGGGGCAAAGAGATCCGGGAAAAAAAAAAACGGAGAAATGGTAAAAAGGCAGGGAAAAGGGGAGCGGGGAGAAGGGAGGAGCGGGGTTTTGTGGGGGGCGCTTGGGAGGGGATTTTCCCATTTTTTTTTGGGAAAAATTGGGGTGGGAAAAGCGCGCTTTTCCCCCCGCAGGACAGGGGTGGCAGCGGTGACACCCGGACCCTCCCCAGGGTGGAAAAAGGGATTTTTGGGGGGTCTGGGTGGGGTTGGGTTTGGGGTTTTGGGCGGATTTTTGAGGTGGATTTGGGGCTGCCACGTCCTCCGGGTGACACTGCCGCCTCTGCCGGAATGAGCTTCCGAAAAAAAAAAAAAAAAAAAAAAAAAAATTAAATAAATAAATTAAAAAAAAAAAGAAAAAAAAAAAAAAAAAAAAAAGGAAAAATTTCAGACTCCGCGATTTAGCACAGAGGGAAACTTGTGCTGCCAGCAGGCTGTGGGACGGGCTGGAATTTTATTTTTTTTTTTTTTTTTTTTTTTTTTGGAGAGGGGAAAGAAAAAAAAAAAAACAACAAACCCACAAGGAATGAGGAGAAAAACAGACAAACAGCGACTGTGCAGCTCCGGCTGCGGCCGCAGACGGCACCGCCCAGGTAGGGCCCCACCGGCGCGGGGGAAACTGAGGCACGGCGGGAGCCTCCTCCCCGGTCCAGATTCTTTTTCTCCTCCCAAAATGCCAACAAACCCCTTCTCCAAAATCCTGCTGCCCAAAGCTGGGCTGCGGGAAGCTGCTCCGGCCGGGATGGGCACGGGGATGGGGCAGGGAGGGGACGGGGCGGGATCTTCCCTCCCCAGCTCCGGGGGTCCTCCAAAGCCCCCCGGAAGGTGCCAGCCCAGCGCTCCCAGTTCGGCCCAGTGCTCCCAGTGCCCAGCGGGGATGGGGCTGTGCGGGCAGAGGGGATGGAGGGGCCCAGGGGTGCTGGGCAGTGGTCACTTGGGTGCCAGGAGGGGCGTCCGTGTCCTGGGGGGCACCAGGCGAGGGCTGAATGGGGTCCCCAGGGACCCCGGGGAATGGGGACCCCAGGGAGGGGCACCCCAGGGACCCTGGGGACAGGGCACCCCGGTGAAGGGGCACCCCGGGGAATGGGGACCCCAGGGAAGAGGCACCCCAAGGAATGGGGACCCCCAAGGAATGGGGACCCCAGGGAAGGGGCACCCCAGGGAATGGGGACCCCCAAGGAATGGGGACCCCCAAGGAATGGGGACCCCCAAGGAATGGGGACCCCCAAGGAATGGACACCCGAGGGAAGGGGCACCCCAGGGAAGGGACTGAGCCACTCTATTCCCCCTCCAATGCCTGGACCCCGGGAAATGGGGACCCCCCAAGGAATGGGCTCCCCGGGGAATGGACACCCCGGTGAAGGGGCACCCCGGGGAATGGGGCACCCCGGGAAATGGGGACCCCGGGAAATGGGGACCCCAGGGAATGGGGACCCCCCAAGGAATGGGCTCCCCGGGGAATGGGGCACCCCGGGAAGTGGGGACCTCAGGCTCCCCAGGGAAGGGGCACCCCAGGGACCCTGGGGACAGGGCACCCCAGGGAAGGGGCTCCCCAGGGAAGGGACTGAGCCGCTCTGCTCCCCACCAATTCCTGGGTCCTGGGAAATGGGGACCCCAAGGAATGGGGACCCCAGGCTCCCCAGGGAAGGGGCACCCCAGAGACCCTGGGGACAGGGCACCCCGGGGAATGGGGACCCCAGGGAATGGACACCCTGGGGAAGGGGCACCCGGGGAAATGGGGACCCCGGGGAATGGGGACCCCCAAGGAATGGGCTCCCCAAGGAATGGTGACCCTGGGGAGTGGACACCCCACGGAAGGGGCACCCCATGGAAGGGGCTCCCCGAGGACCCCGGGGAATGGACACCCCAGGGAAGGGGCTCCCCAGGGACTGGAAGAAGCACCCCAGAGAAGGGGATCCCTGGGGAATGGGGACCCCGGGGAGTGGGGACCCCACAGAAGGGGCACCCCATGGAAGGGGCTCCCCAGAGAATGGACACCCCGGAGAAGGGGCACCCTGGGGAATTGGGACCCCGGGGAATGGGGACCCCAGGCTCCCCAGCGAAGGGGCACCCCAGGGAATGGGGACCCCGGGGAATGGGAACCCCAGGGACTGGACACCCCACGAAAGGGGCACCCCATGGAAGGGGCACCCCATGGAAAGGGCTCCCAAGGGAAGGGGCACCCCGAGGACCCCGGGGAATGGACACCCCGGGAAGGGGCACCCTGGGGAATGGGGACCCCACAGAAGGGGCACCCCGGGGAAGGGGCTCCCCAGAGAATGGACACCCCGGAGAAGGGGCACCCTGGGGAAAGGCTCCCCAGGGAAGGGGCACCCCAGGGAAGGGAGACCCCAGGCTCTCTGCGGAAGGGGCACCCTGGGGAATGGGGACCCCAGGGAGTGGACACCCCATGGAAGGGGCTCCCCAGGGAACAGGCACCCCAAGGACTGGGGACCCCAGGGAGTGGACACCCCATGGAAGGGGCTCCCCAGGGAAGGGGCACCCCTGGGTGTGGGGACCCCACACTCCCCGGGGAAGGGGCTCCCCATGGAATGCTCCAGGAGCCCCTGGACAATGCCCAAGGCGGGATTGCGGTGGCACAGCCAGGAGCTGAACCCCAGCGGGTCCCTTCCAGCTCAGGACACTCCCTGACTCTGTGATTCCCAGCCCAGTCTCCTGCATTTCCCACAACCCCAGGACACGGAGGGGCTGGAGGCCGCCGCACTTTAATAATTTAATTAATTGGTTAATTACACTGGTACTGTGGGATCCCCCTGGAGCGCCTCCCACCCATCCCAATTCCCACCAGGATGGGCTCTGCTCCAAAGCCTCCAAAGCCTGGTTTTTCCCAGGAAAAAGCCTTTTGGCACAGCCCAGACCCAGGGCCCAGCAGCAGGCGGCGTTTTGGTACCCAGCTCCCAAAAAAAACCTTCCAGGGGACATCCCTGCCCTGCCAGGGACACACCCAAGGCCGAGCTGCCGCTGGAATGAAACAATTCCCAGCTCCCAGCGTATCCCTGGGATGTGTAACAGACATCAGAGCTGGCTTGGGGGCCACCTGCAACCCAGAACCCAGGGAGAAGAGGAACTCGGTGAGGCAGCAGCACCAGGAACACCAGGGAACCCCAGCAGAGAGCCAGCCACACTCTTGATTTTCTTATTTTTCCCCCCAAAAAACACCACTGAAGAGGACAGCTGGGAAGAGAGAGCAGAGCTGAGGTGGATCCGTGCAGCTCTGGGCAGAGGGAAGGGAGCTGGGTCTGCTGGGAAGCACTCAGGATGCCTCTGCCTTCTCCAGCAGAGGGAAATCTGGGGATGCCAGAGAGATACAACAGAAATCCTTGGGATTTCCCACATGGGAAGGCTGAGAGGGATCCCCCAGCTTGGAGCAACTGGCTCCAGTCACTTCCTTCCCGTGGGCAGAACCCAGAATCCAGAACCCAGGGAGAAGTGGAACTCGGTGAGGCAGCAGCACCAGGAACACCAGGGAACCCCAGCAGAGAGCCAGAAACACTCTTGATTATCTTTTTTTTCCCCCCAAAAAACACCATTGAAGAGGACAGGGCAGAGCTGAGGTGGATCTGTGCAGCTCTGGGCAGAGGGAAGGGAGCTGGGTCTGCTGGGAAGCACTCAGGATGCCTCTGCCTTCTCCAGCAGAGGGAAATCCTTGGGATTTCCCACATGGGAATGCTGAGAGGGATCCCCCAGCTTGGAGCAACTGGCTCCAGTCACTTCCTTCCCCTGGGCAGAACCCAGAATCCAGAACCCAGGGAGAAGTGGAACTCGGTGAGGCAGCAGCACCAGGAACACCAGGGAACTCCAGCAGAGAGCCAGAAATACTCTTGATTTTCTTATTTTTCCCCCCAAAAAACACCACTGAAGAGGACAGGGCAGAGCTGAGGTGGATCTGCGCAGCTCTGGGCAGAGGGAAGGGAGCTGGGTCTGCTGGGGAGCACTCAGGATGCCTCTGCCTTCTCCAGCAGAGGGAAATCTGGGGATGCCAGAGAGATACAACAGAAATCCTTGGGATTTCCCACATGGGAAGGCTGAGAGGGATCCCCCAGCTTGGATTAATTCACTCCAGTCACTTCCTTCCCCTGGGCTTTGCAGGAGGGCAAAGTCCTGCCTGTTTTTCCCCCCAAAGCCACAGATTTACCCACTCTTCCCACTCCTCTCTCCCTACATTCCCGTTTCTTGTAAGGCAGGAAAATTGTCCACGCGCTTTGGGGTCGGCTGCACCCTCTGGAACCAGGATCACCTCAGCCCCGTGGCTTCAGCTCCCCCAAAAAACCATGAGGAGCCCCCCCCAAATGCCCCACATCTTCCAGCCCCCAATATTCCCCATCAGCTGGTTCCACCTCGAAGGAGCTTCCCAGGCAGGAAAAGGGGGGAATGTTGGGCCTCCAAAAACTGCTGGAAAAATCCACTTTGGGGTTGGCTGCACCCTCTGGAACCAGGATCACCCCAGCCCCGTGGCTTCAGCTCCCCAAAAAACCATGAGGAGCCCCCCCCAGGTGCCCCCACACATCTTCCAGCCCCATCAGCTTGGCTCCACCTTGGGCAGGAAAAGGGGAATGTTGGGCCTCCAAAAACTGCTGGAAAAGTCCTTGGGAAGGAACAGATTTTGGGGAGCTGGTGTCCCAAAATTGGGATCCAAGGCTGAATCCAGCGCTGGAACCTCGTGGAGCTCCAGGAGCTCCAGGGATGGAAGGAGCCAGTCAGCGAGCTCCAAGAACCACAGGGATGGAAGGAGCCAGTCAGCTCCAGAAGTGCCAGAGCCTCCAGGGGGGAAAAAAACCCCCCAGGAATCCCAAAGATCCCCAACCAGCCCCACCTCGAGGAGGCAGCTAGGGCTTCAGTTTGAGCCAGGGGTGCAGGATGGTGAGGATGGAGAGCAGGGAGGAGGCGAGGCCGCAGAAGCCCACCAGCCCTGGCCCGCTCCGCCACAGCCCCAGCCTCTCCAGCGGGATCACCAGGTCGCAGGCGTTTCTCAGCAGGTCCAGCAGCAGCGGGGGGTTATCCCGGAGAACCCGCAGCAGGAGGTGCAGCTGGAGCTGGAGGTGGAGCCGCAAGCGTTGGGTTTTGCTGCCCTCGGGGTGGGGTGGTCTCTCCGGGCTCTTCCCGCGCCGCCCGGCGGCCTCGGAGCGCTCCAGCAGCAGGCGGAGCTCGTAGGCGTCCCGGCAAAGGTTCACCACCAGGGCGAAGAGGTAATACCTGCGGGGAAAAGAGCCGGCTGGGCTGCGAGGGGAGGGAGGGAGGGAGGATCCGGCAGCTCCCCGCAGCCGCAGAAAGGCTCCGGGGAGGGTGGAAAAGCTTCCAGGCTGCTCGTCCCACCCTGCCCGGCCCTCACTCGGGAATTCCGTGGCCCTCAGAAAGGTTGTTCCCTCCCTGAGCTCCTGGGGAAATCCACCAGTTGGTGTCCCCTGGAAGGATTTCAGTCCCTGCCTCCTCCTGGGGGAGCTCAGTGCCCAACCCTCCTGCAGGAATTCCTGTCTGCCCCTGGGGATTCCATTCCTGGTTCTCCCCAGGGGAACCCCATTCCTGCTCTCCCCCCCTCAGGAACCCCATTCCCGCTCTTTTTCCCTCAGGAACCCCATTCCCCTCAGGAACCCCATTCCCGCTCTTTTTCCCTCAGGAACCCCATTCCCCCTCAGGAACCCCATTCCCGCTCTTTTTCCCTCAGAAACCCCATTCCCCCTCAGGAACCCCATTCCCGCTCTTTTTCCCTCAGGAACCCCATTCTTGCTCCCCTTGAGGAATCCCATTCCCGCTCAGGAACCCCATTCTCGCTCTTTTTCCCTCAGGAACCCCATTCCCGCTCCACTTGAGGAACCCCATTCCCGCTCTTTTTCCCTCAGGAACCTCATTCCCGCTCTTTTTCCCTCAGGAACCCCATTCCCCCTCAGGAACCCCATTCCTGCTCTTTTAACCTCAGGAGCCCCATTCCCCCTCAGGAACCCCATTCCTGCTCTTTTTCCCTCAGGAACCCCATTCCCGCTCCCCTTGAGGAACCCCATTCCCACTCAGGAACCCCATTCCTGCTCTTTTTCCCTCAGGAACCCCATTCCCACTCCACTTGAGGAACCCCATTCCTGCTCTTTTTCCCTCAGGAACCCCATTCCCGCTCTTTTTCCCTCAGGAACCCCATTCCCCCTCAGGAACCCCATTCCTGCTCTTTTTCCCTCAGGAACCCCATTCCCGCTCCCCTTGAGGAACCCCATTCCCCTCAGGAACCCCATTCCCGCTCTTTTTCCCTCAGGAACCCCATTCCCCTCAGGAACCCCATTCCCGCTCTTTTTCCCTCAGGAACCCCATTCCCGCTCTTTTTTCCTCAGGAACCCCATTCCTGCACCCCTTGAGAAACCCCATTCCCCCTCAGGAACCCCATTCCCCCTCAGGAACCCCATTCCTGCTCCCCTTGAGGAACCCCATTCCTCCTCAGGAACCCCATTCCTGCTCTTTTTCCCTCAGGAACCCCATTCCCCCGCTTTTTCCCGCAGGAACCCCATTCCTGCTCTTTTTCCCTCAGGAACCCCATTCCTGCTCCCCTTGAGGAACCCCATTCCCCCTCAGGAACCCCATTCCTGCTCTTTTTCCCTCAGGAACCCCATTCCCGCTCTTTTTCCCTCAGGAACCCCATCCCTGCTCCCCCCAACAACCCCACCCCTGCTCTCCCCTCCCTCACCTGAAGGACCTCTGGCTCCACTTCTCCACCTCCAAGCCGGGCAGGACCCCGCTCTTCCCGGCCCACAGGACGTTGTCGCAGGCCAGGTAGAGGGCTCGGTTCAGGTGAGACAGCGTCAGGCAGAAGCGCAGCACCGGGTCGGGCAGGTGCAGCGAGCGCTGCGCCCCCCCCCAGCGCCTCGGCAGAGCCCCCCAAGCGCAGAACTGCGGGGGGGGGACACGGGGGGGGTCACCAGGGGGGTTTGGGACCCCCCAAAGCCGCCCTGACCCCCCCCAAAGCCGCCCTGACCCCCTCAAAACCGCCCCGGCCCCCCTCAAAACTGCCCTGACCGAGCCCCCCAAGCGCAGCACTGCGGGGGGGGCACATGGGGGGGGTCACCGGGGGGGGTTCGGGACCCCCTAAAACCGCCCTGACCCCCTCAAAACCGCCCCCCAAGCGCAGCACTGCGGGGGAGGCACACGGGGGGCTCACCGGGGGGTTCGGGACCCCTCAAACCCGCCCTGACCAAGCCCCCCAAGTGCAGCACTGCAGGAACGGCACACGGGGGGCTCACCGGGGGGGTTTGGGACCCCCCAAAGCCGCCCTGACCCCCCCAAAGCCACCCCGACCCCCCTCAAAACTGCCCTGACCGAGCCCCCCAAGCGCAGCACTGCGGGGGGGACACATGGAGGGGTCACCGGGGGGGTTCGGGACCCCTCAAACCCGCCCTGCCCCCCTCAAAACCGCCCCCCAAGCACAGCACTGAGGGAGGGGCACACGGGAGGCTCACCGGGGGGGGTTCGGGACCCCCCTAAAACCGCCCTGACCCCCCCAAAACCGCCCCGGCCGAGCCCCCCAAGCGCAGCACTGCGGGAGGGGCACACGGGGGGTGGGTCACCGGGGGGGTTGGGGACCCCCTAAAACCACCCTGATCCCCCCAAAGCCGCCCTGACCCCCCTCAAAACCGCTCCCCAAGTGGAGCACTGCGGGAGGGGCACACGGGGGGCTCACCGGGGGGGTTTGGGACCCCCCCAAAACCGCCTTGACCCCCCCAAAGCCGCCCCGGCCCCCTCAAAACCGCCTCGGCCCCCCTCAAAACCGCCTCGGCCGAGCCCCCCAAGCGCAGCACTGCGGGGGGGGCACACGGGGGGCTCACCGGGGAGGGTCGGGACCCCTCAAACCCGCCCTGACCGCCCCCCCCAGGCCCGCACTCACGCTTGCGGCCCAGGCTCAGGTGAGCCTCCAGCTGCTGCAGGCGGCTCAGCGTCTCGGAGCTGCCCCCGGAGCCCTTCAGCGCGGCCCCGGCCAAGGCACAGGCGTACTGGGCGGCCCTGAGGACAACGAGGGGAGTCACGGGGAGAACGGAGCACCGGGGGCATCACCGGGGCCCACAGCAGCCGTGTGGCGGCCCCGGGATTCTGCGACCCCCGCCATCCCCCTGTCGCCTTCCGAGGCCTCCGTGAGCCTCATGCCCGGGCTCTCCGTGCCCCCCGCTGCTCCCTGCCTTATCCCCGCCGAGGCCGCACCTGAGGAGGCGCTCCCGGGCCTGGCTCTGGGCGCTGAAGCGCACCCAGGCCTCCATGGCGGGGCTCCCGCTCCCCAGCCCGGCGCCGCCGTCACTTCCGGCAGCCGCCGCGGCTCCTTCCCATTGGCTGCGCGGGGGATCCGCCCGCTCCCACCAAAACAGAGGCGGTGAATGGGCCGCAGTCTCCGCCTCTTAATCTGTCCCGGAGGCTCTGATTGGTTTATTTCGCCGTTAGTTGCTCCTCCTGACCAATAAAATCGTGGCTGTCAGCCCGCGCCGCCGTCGCTGCTGTTTGGCGCTTCCTGCGTTTTGATTGGTTCTCGCCGCTGTCAATGCGGCGATCCCCGCATGGGGATTGGACAACGACTCCCGAAGCCTCGCTCCCTTCCCGCCCCCACGACCACACACCGCTATTTGTGTTAGTGGGTGAGTGCGCCGCGCCCTGTCTCCGCCCCGCAAACCGCGCACCGCGTTATGATTGGTCTGCCCGGGCCTTCCCCGCCTCCCCAGCCGCCATCCGGCGCTCCCATTGGTCGGCAGGGCGCTGATTGACAGCGCGGCGCTGGGGAGGGAGCGCGGCGATGGAGGCGGTGCGGGCGCAGCGGCTGCAGCCCGGGGTGGGCACCGGGCCCCGCGGGGCTCGGCCCGGCCTCACCGGGGCCCCTGCGGGGCTCGCACCGGCTCCGGGAACGGGCTCGGGGCTGGGGCCGGGGCTGGGGTTGCCGCCGCCGCCGCCCCCGCTGGGTTTGCAGGGCCCCCCCGCGCCCCCCGGGCCGGGGGCTGCCGGGGCCGGGGCCGGGGCCGGGCCGCCCGCGGTGCTGCGGGAGGCGGTGGAGGCCGTGGTGCGGAGCTTCGCCAAACACACGCAGGGCTACGGCCGCGGTGAGCGGGATCGGGGCGGGGGGACCGCGGATACCGAGGGACCGGAGCGGGGCGGGGGGGGGGGGGGGGGGGGTGTTTCGATTTTCCCTTATTCCCTTTTTTTTTTTTTTTTCACTTATTCCCGTGTCCCCTTTCCTCATTTCCACGCCCTGTTTCTTTTCCTTCCTGGAATCCTTCCTGGAATCCTTCCTTTCTTCCTGGAATACTTCCTTCCTGGAATACTTCCTGGAATCCTTCCTTCCTTCCTGGAATCTTTCCTTCCTTCCTGGAATCCTTCCTTCCTGGAATCCTTCCTTCCTTCCTTCCTGGAATCCTTCCTTCCTTCCTGGAATCTTTCCTTCCTGGAATCCTTCCTTCCTTCCTGGAATCCTTCCTTCCTGGAATCCTTCCTGGAATCCTTCCTGGAATCCTTCCTTCCTTCCTGGAATCCTTCCTTCCTGGAATCCTTCCTTCCTTCCTGGAATCCTTCCTTCCTTCCTGGAATCCTTCCTGGAATCCTTCCCAGAATCCTTCCTTCCTTCCTGGAATCCTTCCTTCCTTCCTGGAATCTTTCCTTCCTGGAATCCTTCCTTCCTGGAATCCTTCCTTCCTGGAATCCTTCCTTCCTTCCTGGAATCCTTCCTGGAATCCTTCCTTCCTTCCTGGAATCCTTCCTTCCTTCCTGGAATCCTTCCTGGAATCCTTCCTTCCTTCCTGGAATCCTTCCTTCCTTCCTGGAATCCTTCCTGGAATCCTTCCCGGAATCCTTCCATCCTTCCTGGAATCCTTCCTTCCTTCCTTCCTGGAATCCTTCCCGGAATCCTTCCATCCTTCCTGGAATCTTTCCTCCCTCCCTCCCTCCCTCCCTCACCTCCTCCTCCTCTGCCCCTTTCCCCTCCTTTCCCCGCCCCATTCCCCATCCCCACCCTTCCCTGCCCATCCCGGGGGGCTCCTTTCCCGTTTTTTTGGTTTTTTCCCCCCTTGGGGTGCTGACCCTGTGCCGTGCCCGCAGTGAACGTGGTGGAGGCGCTGCAGGAGTTCTGGCAGATGAAGCAATCCCGCGGGGCCGAGCTGCGCAACGGCGCCCTGGTGCTCTACGAGATGGTGCCGGCGGCCAGCCCCCCGTACGTCTGCTATGTCACCCTGCCCGGGGGCAGCTGCTTCGGCAGCTTCCAGGTACGACCCCCGACCCCTGACCCCAACCTGCCCGGGGGCAGCTGCTTCGGCAGCTTCCAGGTACGACCCCCGACCCCCGACCCTGACCCTGCCCGGGGGCAGCTGCTTCGGCAGCTTCCAGGTACGACCCCCGACCCCTGACCCCAACCCCACCCAGCCCGGGGGCAGCTGCTTCGGCAGCTTCCAGGTACGACCCCCGACCCCCGACCCCAACCCCGCCCAGCCCGGGGGCAGCTGCTTCGGCAGCTTCCAGGTACGACCCCTGACCCCAACCCCACCCAGCCTGGGAATGCCTCTGCCAGGCTCCACCGGGATCGTTTTCCCAAATTATCTCATCCCTGCGCAGGTGTTTCCTGCTGGTGCTGTGCTGGGGTGGGGATGGGATGGGATGGGATGGGGTGGGATCCGTGGGATGGGGTGGGGTGGGGTTTGGGATGGGATGGGGTGGGATCCATGGGATGGGATGGGATGGGATGGGATCGATGGGGTGGGGTGGGATGGGGTGGGATGGATGGGGTGGGATGGGATCGGATCCATGGGATGGGATGGGGTGGGATGGGATGGGATGCCTGGGCAGGGCTTTGGGGATCCAGGGGTGTCCTGAGGGTGACTGTGGTGCTCTTGGGGGAGGTTTTTGGATCTGGGGGTGTCCTGATGTGCTCTGGGGAGGTGCTGGGGGTGTCCTGGGGGTGGCTGCAGTGCTCTGGGGGTGTTTTTGGGGTCCGGGGGTGTCCTGAGGGTGGCCGCCCCGTCCCCAGTTCTGCCCCACCAAGGCCGAGGCGCGGCGCAGCGCCGCCAAGATCGCGCTGATGAACTCGGTGTTCAACGAGCACCCCTCGCGCCGCATCACCGACGACTTCATCGAGAAGAGCGTCTCCGAGGCCCTGGCCTCCTTCAACGTGAGGATGAGGAGGGTGGAAAACCCCGGGGATGGGGGGAGAAAACCTCAGGGGGTGGATTGGGAAACTCCTGGGTGGGCGGGGGTTTGATGGAAATCCCTCCTGGGAATCTCCTGCTCTCTGTGCTGCCCTCCAGGGTGGGGTAAGGAGGCTGAGGCGTGCATTTCCCTGCCTGGTTTTCCTTAAAGCCAAGGTTTTTCCAGGAGTTTTAGCTCCTCTGGCTGGGAGCTTTGCGTTCTCCCTCTTTCCTGCTCTGGGTATCCGGGAGGGAATTCTTGCCACGGCGCTCTGTGGGGTGTTGTGAAAACCTCGGGATCAGTGCAGGAAAAACCCCGTTCCCAGGGGATTGGTTGCTCCAGGAGAGCCAGGTTTACCCAGGAGATGTCCCAGGTTTATCCAGGAGATGTCCCTGGTTTACCCAGGAGATGTCCCAGATTTGGCCAGATGTCCCAGGTTTACCCAGGAGATGTCCCAGGAGATGTCCCAGATTTACCCAGGAGATGTCCCAGGAGATATCCCAGATTTACCCAGGAGATGTCCCAGAAGATATCCCAGATTTACCCAGGACATGTCCCAGATTTACCCAGGAGATGTCCCAGATTTACCCAGGAGATGTCCCAGGTTTACCCAGGAGATGTCACTGATTTACCCAGGACATGTCCCAGATCTACCCAGGAGATGTCCCAGATCTACCCAGGAGATGTCCCAGATTTGGCCAGCAGATGTCCCAGGTTTACCCAGGAGATGTCCCAGGAGATGTCCCAGATTTGGCCAGCAGATGTCCCAGGTTTACCCAGGAGATGTCCCAGATTTACCTAGGAGATGTCCCAGGTTTACCCAGGAGATGTCCCAGGTTTACCCAGGAGATGTCCCAGATCTACCCAGGAGATGTCCCAGGTTTACCCAGAGGATGTCCCAGGTTTACCCAGGAGATGTCCCAGATTTGGCCAGCAGATGTCCCAGGTTTACCCAGGACATGTCCCAGGTTTACCCAGGAGATGTCCCAGGTTTACCCAGGAGATGTCCCAGGTTTACCCAGGAGATGTCCCAGGAGATATCCCAAGTTTACCCAGGAGATGTCCCAGGAGATATCCCAAGTTTACCCAGGAGATATCCCAGATTTACCCAGCAGATGTCCCAGGTTTACCCAGGGAGTCCCACAGAGCAGCCCAGGCTGGTTTTACCCGGGTCAGAGTGGGACAGCCCTGCCTGTGCTGGCACCTGGCTCCCACAGGGGAATTCCAGGAGTGGGCAGAGGACAGCAGGAGCAGCCCAGGAGGGGATGGCAGCTCCTGCCCGGGGTGTCTCTGCAGGGAAACCGTGAGGAGGCAGACAACCCCAGCACGGGCATCGGCGCCTTCCGCTTCATGCTGGAGTCCAACAAGGGCAAATCCATGCTGGAGTTCCAGGTACTGTGCCCAGCTTTTTGGGTTTTTTTGTATTTTTCCTGATCCTCTGTAGTCACTGCTTGTCACGTTTTAAGTTTCTCATACAAGCCATCTCCCAAAACAAGCCCTAATGGCTCAGATAGCGCCTTATAAGCACTTAGAAATAATTCCATTTCATTTTCCCCTGTTGGGGGAGGATGAAGCAAGAAAGCCCTGCAGAGATGATTTATTGGTGAAAGAGTGTCAAACCTGCAGGAGAGAGACAGAGTTAAAAGCAAGATTGGAGCTCTAGAATGCCAAGCAGGAAGATGGTGATTGAGTTAGCTGAGGACCAGGACCCTGAGATTCCCATTTTCCTGCCCTTTCCCCATTTTTCAGGCCCTAAATTCCCATTTTCCTGCCTTTTTCTGGACAGTTTTCCAGGGAAATCCCCTTTTCCCCCTTTTTTTAACCCCTAAATTCCCATTTCCCCCCCTTTTTAGCCCCTAAATTCCCTCCCCCCACCCTTTTTTTTTTCAATCAACCCTGGTGATTGAGCAACACTGCTCCCCAGACAAAGGGATGCAAAAGGGGTGTTGGGCCCTGCCAGGGAGCAGGAAAAAGGTGATTTTCCAGGTTTTGGGCCCTGCCAGGGAGCAGGAAAAAGGTGATTTTCCAGCTTTTTAGCACTTAGAGTAGCATGGTAATGTAGTAATTCTCACAGGCTGTGTGTAAATCCTGTAGGTTTTGTATCCTGCACTGGTTGGTTGGTGCTGAGCAGAATATTCAGCACGGAAAGGGATAAAATGTCAATGGAACAGGAAACTCTCAAATTCTCCCTTCTGCTGCTCCCTGCCCTTCCTTGTGCTGACCACGCTGCTCAGGTTGCCTGTCCCCACGGCCAATAACCCACATGTCCTAAGAGCATCCCAGTCTCTGGAAATCTCTCATCAAACCCCACTGCAGCCGTTTCTTATACCCCAAAGATACAATTCTATGAATTTTTTCCCGTGGGTTATATCAACTTCCTTTTTTTTTTGCCCAAGGATCTTTCCCCACCTCTCCAATACCAAAGTGTCTTTAGTGGGGTCTAGCAAAGAGATCATTTTTCCCAAAGTTCATCTCCATGTGGGAGAGGAACAAACCGGGTCGGTTTTTCACCCAAAATCCCTTTTTTTTTTTTTAAAAAGGGGCGAGGTGCCGTTTCCTGCAATCACGTCGGGGTCACCAGATGTGGCTGTGGGACACAAAGAAAGACAAAGAGTCTTGCTCAGAAGGCTGATGCTCCCGAAAGAAAGGGCTGGTTTATTGTCCAAATTTATACTTTTTATATACAACACACCAAATTTATTTACAATATACCAAATTTGTTGTCCTGTTTTATACCTTTTTTTTACAACGTGCCCACCTAAGAGGTTGGAGATCCCTTGACCCATTGGTCACATCAAGGCTGCCGAGAAGGGGCTGGTTTATTGTCCAAATTTATACTTTTTAATAGGTATATACAATACACCAAATTTATTTACAATACACCAAATTTATTGCCCTGTTTTATACCTTTTTTTACAATCCCTTGACCCATTGGTCACACCAAGGCTCCCAAGGAGGGGCTGGTTTATTGTCCAAATTTATACTTTTTTATAGCTATATTGAATACACCAATTTTTTTTACAATATACCAAATTTATTGTCCTGTTTTATACCTTTTTTTACAATCCCTTGACCCATTGGTCACATCAAGGCTCCCAAGAAGGGGCTGGTTTATTGTCCAAATTTATACTTTTTTATAGGTATATACAACACACCAGATTTATTTACAATATACCAAATTTATTGTCCTGTTTTATACCTTTTTTTTACAACGTGCCCACCTAAGAGGTGGAGATCCCTTAGACCCGTTGGTCACACCAAGGGTCAACGAGCAAAGTCCCTCCTTCGGAGAGGAATGTGAAAAACGAGAGAGTTTAGAAAATATGAGGTCAAGGGATGTTGGGGAGGATGTTGAGGAAGCAAGAAAGCCCTGCAGAGATGATTTATTGGTGAAAGATCCTGAGAGAGGGGCGAGGTACCGGTTCCTGCAATCACGTCGGGGTCACCAGATGTGGCTGTGGGACACAAAGAAAGACAAAGAGTCTTGCTCAGAAGGCTGATGCTCCCAAAAGAAAGGGCTGGTTTATTGTCCAAATTTATACTTTTTTATAGGTATATACAACACACCAGATTTATTTACAATATACCAAATTTATTGTCCTGTTTTATACCTTTTTTTACGAAGGTATAAAGGTTTTTACACCTCTCCCAAGAGGTGGAGATCCCTTAGACCCATTGGTCACATCAAGGCTCCCAAGAAGGGGCTGGTTTATTGTCCAAATTTATACTTTTTAATAGGTATATACAACACACCAGATTTATTTACAATATACCAGATTTATTGTCCTGTTTTATACCTTTTTTTACAACGTGCCCACCCAAGAGGTGGAGATCCCTTGACCCATTGGTCACATCAAGGCTCCCGAGAAGGGGCTGGTTTATTGTCCAAATTTATACTTTTTTATAGGTATATACAACACACCAGATTTATTTACAATATACCAAATTTATTGTCGTGTTTTATACCTTTTTTTACAAAGGTATAAAGGTTTTTACACCTCTCCCAAGAGGTGGAGATCCCTTAGACCCATTGGTCACATCAAGGCTCCCGAGAAGGGGCTGGTTTATTGTCCAAATTTATACTTTTTTATAGCTATATTGAATACACCAAATTTTTTTACAATATACCAAATTCATTGTCCTGTTTTATACCTTTTTTACAACGTGCCCACCTAAGAGGTGGAGATCCCTTGACCCATTGGTCACATCAAGGCTCCCAAGGAGGGGCTAGTTTATTGTCCAAATTTATACTTTTTTATAGGTATATACAATACACCAAATTTATTTACAATCTACCAAATTTATTGTCCTGTTTTATACCTTTTTTTACAATCCCTTGACCCATTGGTCACATCAAGGCTCCCGAGAAGGGGCTGGTTTATTGTCCAAATTTATACTTTTTATAGTTATATACAACACACCAGATTTATTTACAATATACCAAATTTATTGTCCTGTTTTATACCTTTTTTTTACAACTTGCCCACCTAAGAGGTGGAGATCCCTTGACCATTGGTCACACCAAGGGTCAACGAGCAAAGTCCCTCCTTCGGAGAGGAACGTGAAAAACGAGAGAGTTTAGAAAATACGAGGTCAATGGATGCTGGGGAGGATGTTGAGGAAGCAAGAAAGCCCTGCAGAGATGATTTATTGGTGAAAGATCCTAAGAGAGGGGCGAGGGACCGGTTCCTGCAATCACGTCGGGGTCACCAGATGTGGCTGTGTGACACAAAGAAAGACAAAGAGTCTTGCTCAGAAGGCTGATGCTCCCAAAAGAAAGGGCTGGTTTATTGTCCAAATTTATACTTTTTCATAGGTATATTGAATACACCAGATTTATTTACAATCTACCAAATTTATTGTCCTGTTTTATACCTTTTTTTACAAAGGTATAAAGGTTTTTACACCTCTCCCAAGAGGTGGAGATCCCTTAGACCCATTGGTCACATCAAGGCTCCCGAGAAGGGGCTGGTTTATTGTCCAAATTTATACTTTTTACAATATATCAAATTTATTGTCCTGTTTTATACCTTTTTTTTTACAACTTGCCCACCTAAGAGGTTGGAGATCCCTTGACCCATTGGTCACATCAAGGCTCCCGAGAAGGGGCTGGTTTATTGTCCAAATTCATACTTTTTTATAGCTATATTGAATACACCAGATTTATTTACAATATACCAGATTTATTATCCTGTTTTATACTTTTTTTTACAACGTGCCCACCCAAGAGGTGGAGATTCCTTGACCCATTGGTCACATCAAGGCTCCCGAGAAGGGGCTGGTTTATTGTCCAAATTTATGCTTTTTTATAGGTATATACAATACACCAGATTTATTTACAATATACCAAATTTATTGTCCTGTTTTATACCTTTTTTTACAACGTGCCCACCCAAGAGGTGGAGATCCCTTGACCATTGGTCACACCAAGGGTCAACGAGCAAAGTCCCTCCTTCAGAGAGGAATGTGAAAAACGAGAGAGTTTAGAAAATATGAGGTCAAGGGATGTTGAGGAGGATGTTGAGGAAGCAAGAAAGCCCTGCAGAGATGATTTATTGGTGAAAGATCCTGAGAGTGGGGCGAGGGACCGGTTCCTGCAATCACGTCGGGGTCACCAGATGTGGCTGTGGGACACAAAGAAAGACAAAGAGTCTTGCTCAGAAGGCTGATGCTCCCAAAAGAAGGGGCTGGTTTATTGTCCAAATTTATACTTTTTTATAGGTATATACAATACACCAGATTTATTTACAATATACCAAATTTATTGTCCTGTTTTATACCTTTTTTTACAAAGGTATAAAGGTTTTTACACCTCTCCCAAGAGGTGGAGATCCCTTAGACCCATTGGTCACATCAAGGCTCCCAAGGAGGGGCTGGTTTATTGTCCAAATTTATACTTTTTTATAGGTATATACAATACACCAGATTTATTTACAATATACCAATTTTATTGTCCTGTTTTATAACTTTTTTACAACGTGCCCACCCAAGAGGTGGAAATCCCTTGACCATTGGTCACACCAAGGCTCCCAAGGAGGGGCTGGTTTATTGTCCAAATTTATACTTTTTTATAGGTATATACAACACCCCAGATTTATTTACAATATACCAAATTTATTGTCCTGTTTTATACCTTTTTTTACAAAGGTATAAAGGTTTTTACACCTCTCCCAAGAGGTGGAGGTCCCTTGACCCATTGGTCACATCAAGGCTCCCGAGAAGGGGCTGGTTTATTGTCCAAATTTATACTTTTTTATAGGTATATACAATACACCAAATTTATTTACAGTACACCAAATTTATTATCCTGTTTTATACTTTTTTTTACAACTTGCCCACCTAAGAGGTGGAGATCCCTTGACCCATTGGTCACATCAAGGCTCCCAAAAGAAGGGGCTGGTTTATTGTCCAAACCTCTTTTATACCTTTTTTCACAATACCTTTTTTATATCTTTTTTACTAAGAGGTGGAGATCCCTTAGACCCGTTGGTCACACCAAGGGTCAAGGAGCAAAACAGAACCTGAGAAAAACTTTAAAAAGAAAAAAAAACAAAAACAAAAACAAAAACAAAAACAAAAAACAAAAAAAAAAAACCAAAAAAACCCCCCCCAAAAAAAAAAACCAAAAAAACCCCAAAAAAAAACCCAAAACAAAAGAAAACAAACAAACAAACAAAAAAGAACAAAACAAAACAATAAACAAAAAAAAACCCCAAACCCCCGAGCAATGCCGTGCGTGCCTGCTCTGACCCTGCCTCCCTCCGGCCACCCCAGGAGCTGATGACGGTTTTCCAGCTGCTGCACTGGAACGGGAGCCTGAAGGCCATGAGGGAGCGGCAGTGCTCGCGCCAGGTGAGTGCGGGGAGCAGGTGAGGGCGGGGCCCAGGTGAGCACGGGGCCAGGTGAATGCAGGGCTGCTCAGGGCCCAGGTGAGCGCAGGGCCCTGGTGATGCGCAGGGCTCAGGTGAGCACAGGGCCTAGGTGAGCCCAGGGCTCAGGTGAGCTCAGGACTGCCCAGGGCCCAGGTGAGCCCAGGGCCCAGGTGAGTGCAGAGGCCACGTGAGTGCAGAGCTGCTGAGGACCCAGGTGAGCGCAGGGCTGCTCAGGGCCCAGGTGAGCCCAGAGCCCAGGTGAGCACAAGGCCCAGGTGAGCTCAGGACTGCCCAGGGCCCAGGTGAGGGCAGAGCCCAGGTGAGCACAAGGCCCAGGTGAGCTCAGGACTGCCCAGGGCCCAGGTGAACGCAGAGCCCAGGTGAGCCCAGGTAAGCCCAGGGCCCAGGTGAGCTCAGGGCCCAGGTGAGCTCAGGGCCCAGGTGAGTGCAGGGCCCAAGTGAGCCCAGGTGAGCCCAGGGCCCAGGTGAGCTCAGGACTGCCCAGGGCCCAAGTGAGCGCAGAGCCCAGGTGAGGTGGGGCCCAGGTGAGCGCAGGGCTGCTCAGGGCCCAGGTGAGTGCAGGGCCCAGGTGAGCATAGGGCTGCTCACAGTCCAGGTGAGCCCAGGTGAGCACAAGGCCCAGGTGAGCTCAGGACTGCCCAGGGCCCAGGTGAGGGCAGAGCCCAGGTGACCCCAGCGCCCAGGTGAACCCAGGTGAGCCCAGGGCCCAGGTGAACGCAGAGCCCAGGTGAGCCCAAGGCCCAGGTGAGCACAGGGCTGCTCAGGGCCCAGGTGAACGCAGAGCCCAGGTGAGTGCAGAGCCCAGGTGAACCCAGGTGAGCCCAGGGCCCAGATGAGAACAGGGCCCAGGTGAGCACAGAGCCCAGGTGAGCTCAGGACTGCCCAGGGCCCAGGTGAGGGCAGAGCCCAGGTGACCCCAGCGCCCAGGTGAACCCAGGTGAGCCCAGGGCCCAGGTGAGCGCAGAGCCCAGGTGAGCACAGGGCTGCGCAGGGCCCAGGTGAGCGCAGAGCCCAGGTGAGCCCAGGTGAGCACAGGGCCCAGGTGAGCTCGGACTGCCCAGGGCCTAGGTGAGCACAGGACTGCTCAGGGCCCAGGTGAGTGCAGGGCCCAGGTGAGCCCAGGGCTCAGGTGAGCACAGGACTGCTCAGGGCCCAAGTGAGGGCAGAGCCCAGGTGACCCCAGAGCCCAGGTGAGCCTAGGTGAGCGCAGAGCCCAGGTGAACCCAGGTGAGCCCAGAGCCCAGGTGAGCCCAGGTGAGCACAGGGCCCAGGTGCGCACAGGGCCCAGGTGAGCCCAGGGCCTAGGTGAGTCCAGGTGAACGCAGAGCCCAGGTGAGTGCAGGGCCCAGGTGAGCCCAGGGCTCAGGTGAGCTCAGGACTGCCCAGGGCCCAGGTGACCCCAGAGCCCAGGTGAGCCCAGGTGAGCCCAGGGCCCAGGTGAGTGCAGGGCCCAAGTGAGCCCAGGTGAGCCCAAGGCCCAGGTGAGCTCAGGACTGCCCAGGGCCCAGGTGAGCACAGGGCCCAGGTGAGCCCAGAGCCCAGGTGAGCCCAGGTGAGCCCAGGGCCCAGGTGAGCCCAGGTGAGCACAGGGCCCAGGTGAGCGCAGAGCCCAGGTGAGCCCAGAGCCCAGGTGAGCCCAGAGCCCAGGTGAGCACAGGGCCCAGGTGAGCACAGGGCCCAGGTGAGCCCAGAGCCCAGGTGAGCACAGGGCCCAGGTGAGTGCAGAGCCCAGGTGACCCCAGCTGACCCCAGCACCCAGGTGACCCCAGGCCCTGCCCCATCCCCAACCCCTCCCCTCCCCTCTCTCCCCCCCGCAGGAGGTGCTGGCTCACTACTCCCACCGCGCCCTGGACGACGACATCCGCTCGCAGATGGCGCTGGACTGGGTGCACCGCGAGCAGGCGCTGCCCGGCGCGCTCTCCCGCGAGCTGGCGGCCGCCGAGCGGCAGCTGGAGGAGGCGCGGCTGGCCGGCAAGGAGCTGCGCTTCCACAAGGAGAAGAAGGACATCCTGCTGCTGGCCGCCGGCCAGCTGGGCCACTCCTCCTCCTCCTCGGGTTGCTGAGGTGCCACCCTGGTGGTCCCACCCCACCCCAAGGTGGTCTCAGCACCCCAGGGTGCTCTCAGCACCTCGGTTTCCTCCGTCCCGTTTGCACATTTCAGGGGGGGGGAAGAAAGCTCCTGGTAATTCCATCCCGGTTTGCAGAGCTCGGTCTCCTCATCGTTCCCTAGAGAGGTTCCTTAACTCCCTTATTTGATTTTTGTCTTCTGGGGATTCCTCGTTCCCCGTGGAATTTTGTGGGGTTTTTTTGGGTTTTTTTTGCCTGTTCCCTTATTTTTGGGGTTGAGGTCACGGGTTTTGTCCTCTCTGAGGTCCCATCAGTGCTGGGGTTCCACAGAATGCAGCATTTCCACAGAATCACATAATTCCCTCTGGGAGATGGATTTTTTGGGGTTTAGGTCCCAGGTTTTGTCCTCTCTGAGGTCCCATCAGCGCTGTGGGGTTCCAAGAATCCAGCATTTCCCTCTGGGAGCTGGATTTTTTGGGGTTTAGGTCCTGGGTTTTGTCCTCTCCCATGTCCCATCAGTGTTGTGGGGTTCCACAGAATGCAGCATTTCCACAGAATCACATAATTCCCTCTGGGAGCTGGATATTTTGGGGTTGAGGTTCCAGGTTTTGTCCTTTTCCTCGCTCCCATCAGTGCTGGGGTTCCACATAATCCAACATTTTCCTCTGGGAGCTGGATTTTTTGGGGTTTAGGTCCCAGGTTTTGTCCTCTCTGAGGTCCCATCAGCGCTGGAGCAGGTGAGGTTCCACAGAATCCAGTGTTTTCCTCTGGGACCTGCATTTTTTGGGGTTGAGGTCCCAGGTTTTGTCCTCTCCCATGTCCCATCAGCGCTGTGGGGTTCCACAGAATGCAGCATTTCCACAGAATCACATAATTTCCTCTGGGAGCTGCATTTTTTGGGGGTTGAGGTCCCAGATTTTGTCCTCTCCCATGTCCCATCAGTGCTGTGGGGTTCCACAGAATCCAGCATTTCCACAGAATCCAGTGTTTCCTCTGGGAGCTGGATTTTTTTGGGGTTTAGGTCCCAGATTTTGTCCTCTCCTCACTCCCATCCCTACAGAATGCAGCGTTTTCCCTCTGGGAGTTGGATTTTTTGGGGTTGAGGTCCCAGATTTTGTCCTCTCCAAGGTCCCATCAGTGCTGGAGCAGGTGGGGTTCCACAGAATCCAGCGTGTTTTCCTCTGGGAGCTGGATTTTTTTGGGGTTGAGGTCCCGGGTTTTGTCCTCTCCTCACTCCCATCAGTGCTGGGGTTCCACAGAATCCAGCATTTCCACAGAATCACATAATTCCCTCTGGGAGCTGGATGTTTTGGGGTTGAGGTCCCGGGTTTTGTCCTCTCCTCGCTCCCATCAGCGCTGGAGCAGGTGGGGTTTCACAGAATCCAGCGTTTCCTCTGGGAGCTGGAATTTTTGGGGGTTGAGGTCCCAGATTTTGTCCTCTCCTCGCTCCCATCAGTACTGGGGTTCCACAGAATCCAGCATTTCCCTCTGGGACCTGCATTTTTTGGGGTTGAGGTCCCAGGTTTTGTCCTCTCCCATGTCCCATCAGCGCTGTGGGGTTCCACAGAATCCAGCATTTCCACAGAATCACATAATTTCCTCTGGGAGCTGGATTTTTTGGGCTTTAGGTCCCAGATTTTGTCCTCTCCAAGGTCCCATCAGCGCTGGAGCAGGTGGGGTTCCACAGAATCCAGTGTTTCCTCTGGGAGATGGATTTTGGGGGTTTAGGTCCCGGGTTTTGTCCTCTCCCATGTCCCATCAGTGCTGGGGTTCCACAGAATCCAGCATTTCCACAGAATCCAGCATTTCCACAGAATGCAGCGTGTTTCCTCTGGGAGCTGCATTTTTTTTGGGTTTAGGTCTTGGATTTTGTCCTCTCCAAAGTCCCATCAGTGCTGGAGCAGGTGGGGTTCCACAAAAGCCAGCATTTCCCTCTGGGAGCTACATTTTTTGGGGTTGAGGTCCCAGATTTTGTCCTCTCCTCACTCCCATCAGTGCTGGGGTTCCACAGAATCCAGCATTTCCACAGAATCACATAATTCCCTCTGGGACCTGCATTTTTTGGGGTTGAGGTCCCGGGTTTTGTCCTTTTCCTTGCTCCCATCAATACTGGGTTTCCACAGAATCCAGCATTTTCCTCTTCGAGCTGGATTTTTTGGGGTTGAGGTCCCGGGTTTTGTCCTCTCCTTGCTCCCATCAGTGCTGGGTTTCCACAGAATGCAGCATTTCCACAGAATCCAGCGTTTTCCCTCTGGGACCTGCATTTTTTGGGGTTGAGGTCCCAGATTTTGTCCTCTCCAAGGTCCCATCAGTGCTGGGGTTCCACAGAATCCAGCATTTCCACAGAATCACATAATTTCTCCTGGGACCTGCATTTTTTGGGGTTGAGGTCCCAGATTTTGTCCTCTCCAAGGTCCCATCAGCGCTGTGGGGGTTCCACAAAATCCAGCATTTCCACAGAATCCAGCATTTCCACAAAATCCAGCATTTCCACAAAATCCAGCATTTTCACAGAATCCAGCATTTTCCCTCTGGGTTCCGTAAAAACCCTGAGGGGCTCCCTTGCAAAAGGTGAATTGCAATCAGAAGGGCTGAAATCGAACTTTAGAAAAACTTAAAAAAACACCAAAAAAACAAAAAAAAACCCCCAAAAAAACACCAAAACCAACCAACCAACCAAACAAACAAAAAACCCAGAGGAGAACAGGAAAAAAAAAACCCAAACTCTTGGAGAGTCCGCGAGGGAGGGAGGGATTTGCACCGAACATCCCCTGTCCCTTGGATTGCTATCAATTTGTGGGAAATCAGGCTTTTATTTCGCTTTAAAAACCTCTTTTTCGGGCTTCAAACCAGCTCCGGGTTCACCCAGGAAAATATCATTTAAAATGTTATTTTTTCCTCCCCTTTTTTCTCCCCGGGCAGACTGGGAATGCGAATGAAATTCCGAGCCAGGATTTCCTTTTTCCACCCCAATTCCGAGCTTTTCCCACCTCTCACCCTTCGGATTCCACTCCTCCTTCCCTCTGACCACAGGATATCGCAGCAATAATCATTATTTTAGGAGAAAATCAGAATAATTCCAGTATTTGTAGGCACCCCATTTTTATATCTGCATCCTAACGAGCCTCTTTTCTTTTTTTTGGGGGGGGTTATATATATTTTTTATACTTTCTACAAACGCTCGATGTCGCTGGAAAATGGGATTTTAAAAGGGATGGGGAGAGGGTGGTTGTGGGCTGTCATTTTTTTCTGAAATAGTGGAAAATTCGGATTTAGGGATAAAAAAAATTAAATAATAATGCCGCGATTTATTCCCCCGATTTTTTTTGCACGTAAGGGAAAAATCCCTGGAGCTCTTGCCGGCGCTTCCAGCGGGTTTTTTTTAATGCTCCAAATAAACGTAAAAATAAAAGATCCGGGAGGATTTGGGGAAGAAAAAATAAAAATAAAAATAAAAATAAAAATAAAATAAAATAAAATAAAATAAAATAAAATAAAATAAAATAAAATAAAATAAAATAAAATAAAAATAAAAAGAAGAAGGAAAAGGGAAGAAACCGCACATTCCATTGCTTGTGGGATTGGGGCGCCAGTTCAGAGCTCCGGATCTCCTTGGAAAGTGTAAATAAAAAATAAAAAAATTCAAATTCTCTTGTTGAGGCGGCGGGAATAAACTCCGCTGCGGATTTTATACAATAAACCCAGCGATTTTTTTGGTTAACCTCGGTGGTCTTTGCTCGTTTTGTGTGACCGGAGAGCGGCTTTGGGTGCAGAATCCCCGGTCCCGGTGCGACCTTCTCAACATGGCGGAAAGGGCACGCCGCCAGGAGCCCTTCTCAACATGGCGGAACGGGCGCTTCCGCCCGGAGCCCTTCTCAAGATGGCGGACAGGGCACTTCCGTCCAGAGCCCTTCCCAACATGGCGGACAGGGCGCTTCCGCCCGGAGCCCTTCCCAGCATGGTGGCGCGGGTGTTTCTGCTCCCCGCGCCCTCCCCAGCACGGCGGCGCGGGTGTTTCCGCTCCTCAGCATGGTGGCACAGGTGTTTCTGCTCCCCGCGCCTTCCCCAGCATGGCAGTGCGGGTGTTTCCGCTCCCTACACGCCCTTCCCAACATGGCGGAACGAGTGTTTCTCCTCCCCACACGCCCTCCCCAACATGGCGGCGCGGGTGCTTCCGCTGCCCACTCGCCCTTCTCAACATGGCGGCGCGGGTGTTTCCGCTCCCCACACACCCTCCCAAACATGGCGGAACAGATGTTTCCGCTCGCCTCGCCCTTTCCAATATGGCGGCGCGGGTGTGTCTCCTCCCCACACGCCCTCCCCAACATGGCGGCGCCGGCGCTTCCGCCTCCCCCTCCCGCTGCGGCGGCACTTCCGGCGCGCTCCCGGCGTGCCCCGCGGCTCTGGGCAAGATGGCGGACGTGCTGGATCTTCATGAGGCGGGCGGGGAGGATTTCGCCATGGACGAGGATGGCGACGGTGAGCGCGGGGCTGGAGCGGTACCGCCCGGCTTAAAGCGGCCCCGCCGAGCGATCCGGCTGAGCTGAGCCGCCTCCGCCGCCTCCCGCCGCGCTCCCTAACCCCGGTCGGCCTCATAGACAGCCCCGGCCCCGGGCGGGGGTTCCTGGCGTTCTCAGGGGGCTCCTGCTCGGTCCTGGGGGGGCATTCCTGACTCAGAGGGTCATTCCCAGCTCGGGGGGGGGGCCGGGATCAGGGGTCCCTGCCCCTGCTGATCCTCGCCCCTCCCTGCAATCCCCTCAGAGAGCATCCACAAGCTGAAAGAAAAAGCCAAGAAGCGCAAAGGCCGCGGCTTCGGCTCAGGTGAGACCCCCCAAAAAACCCCCGGGAGGGGCTGGGTGACCCCCGGTTTTGGCGGGGGGGAAGCCCCATTCTTCCCCCACGTTTTGTTTTTTTTTCCCTTTCCCAGAGGAGGGGTCCCGCGCTCGGGTGAGAGAGGATTACGACAGCGTGGAGCAGGACGGGGACGAGCCGGGCCCGCAGAGATGTGAGAGCACCCGGGGGGCTTCGGGGGCTGGGGGGCTCAGCTTTCCCTTCCCTCATCCCCTAAAAGGGTTTGGTTTAGGGCAAAGCCCAGCTCCCCTTGCTGAGGTGGGATTTGGGGGGGATTTGGAGGAGGGGGCTCCTTCCTGAGGAGCCCACGGCCTCCTCCAAGTGTGGCTTTGCCCACGGGAGGGGAGGGGGAATTTGGGGAGGGGGTTTGCTGGGTTGGGGTTGAGCTTTGCCCAGCCTCCCTCAGGATCTGTGGGGCTCTGGGGGCTTTCCTGCTGGGATTTTTGCTGTGGGTTGGGGTGACAAACCCACCCAGGATCTGTGGGGCTCTGGGTCTCCACTTCCCTCTTTCCTGCTGTGATCTTTGCAGAGTTCACTCTCTGTGATTTGGGGGTGACAAACCCACCCAGGATCTGTGGGCTCTGGGCCTCCACTTCTCCACTTTCCTTTCCTGCTGTGATCTTTGCAGTGAGTTGGGGTGACAAACCCACCCAGGATCTGTGGGGCTCTGGGCCTCCACTTTCCTTTCCTGCTGGGATCTTTGCAGGGTTCACTCTCTGGGGTTCAGCCCTGCTGGGATCAGCTTTCCCCAGCCTCCCCCCAGGATCTGTGGGGCTCTGGGGGCTTTCCTGCTGGGATTTTTTGCAGTGAATTGAGGTGACAAACCCACCATGGATCTGTGAGCTCTGGGCTTCCACCTCCCTCTTTCCTGCTGTGATTTTTCCAAGGTTCACTCTCTATGATTTGAGGTGACAAACCCACCATGGATCTGTGGGCTCTGGGCCTCCACTTCTCCACTTTTCTTTCCTGCTGTGATCTTTGCAGTGAGTTGAGGGTGAAAGACCCCCATGGATCTGTGGGGCTCTGGGTCTCCACCTCCTTTTCCTGCTGGGATTTTTGCAATGAGTTGGGGTGACAGACCCACCCAAGATCTGGGAGCTCTGGGCTTCCACTTCTCCACTTTCCTTTCCTGCTGGGATCTTTGCAGGGTTCACTCTCTGGGGTTCAGCCCTGCTGGGATCAGCTTTCCCGAGCTTCCCACCATGGATCTGTGGGTTCTGGGTCTCCACCTCCTTTTCCTGCTGTGATTTTTGCAGAGTTCACTCTCTGTGATTTGGGGTGACAAACCCACCCAGGATCTGTGGGTTCTGGGCCTCCACCTCCTTTTCCTGCTGTGATTTTTGCAGTGAATTGAGGTGACAGACCCCCATGGATCTGTGGGGCTCTGGGCCTCCACCTCCCTCTTTCCTGCTGTGATTTTTCCAAGGTTCCCTCTCTGTGATTTGGGGTGACAGACCCACCATGGATCTGTGGGGCTCTAGGCTTCCACTTTCCTTTCCTGCTGTGATTTTTGCAGGGTTCACTCTCTGATTTGGGGTGACAAACCCACCATGGATCTGGGAGTTCTGGACCTCCACCTCCCTCTTTCCTGCTGTGATTTTTCCAAGGTTCCCTCTCTGATTTGGGGGTGACAAACCCACCATGGGAAGGAGCAGGAGCTGGGCCCGTGGTTCCTCCCCACCCTCCCAGCATCACTTTTTGCTCAACCCCCCAAAATCTCACCCGTGGGTGTGGGGGGGCTCCAAAGCAGCAGATTTTGGGATGAGGGGAGAGCTGCATTCCCAGCTGGGTGTGACCCCCCCCCTTTTCCCTGCCCCAGCCGTGGAGGGCTGGATCCTGTTTGTGACAGGGGTGCACGAGGAGGCCACCGAGGAGGACGTGCACGACCGCTTCGCCGAGTTCGGGGAGATCAAGAACATCCACCTGAACCTGGACCGGCGCACGGGATACCTGAAGGTGGGGGGCTGCTCTGGGGACCCCTCCCCAAGCTCCACCTCAGCCTCTGGGGGGTTGTGGGGTGCTCACCAAAGCTGAGCCAGCTCTGAGGGTCGCTGCAGCTCAGGGCTGAGCTCTTGGGAGCTCCCCAAAAAGTGAGATGGAGGTTGGGCAGGGAGCTGGAATCCCCTGGTGCCTGGGCTTGTTCTCATCCTGTTCATAACCCCAGGGTCAGCTCAGGGTTCTCAGTGCCTGGGCTCATTGCCATCCTGTTCCTCACCCAGAGTCAGCTCAAGGTTTCCAGTGCCTGAGCTCATCCTGTTCCTCACCCCAGGGTGAGCTCAGGGTTCCCAGTGCCTGAGCTCATTCCCGTTCTGTTCCTCATCAGAGTGAGTTCAGGGTTCAGTTCCTGGGCTCATTCCCGTTCTGTTCCTCACCCAGAGTCAGCCCAGGTTTCAGTTCCTGGGCTCATCCTGTTCCTCACCCCAGAGTGAGCCCAGGGTTCAGTTCCTGGGTTCATTCCCATCCTGCTCCTCACCCCAGAATCAGCTCAGGGTTCAGTGCCTGGGCTTATCCTGCTCCTCACCCAGAATGACTTCAGGATTCCCAGTTCCTGGGCTCATTCTCATCCTGCTCCTCACCCCAGAATCAGCTCAGGGTTCAGTGCCTGGGCTCATCCTGTTTCTCACCCAGAGTGAGTTCAGGATTCCCAGTTCCTGGGCTCATTCCCATCCTGTTCCTCACCCCAGGGTGAGCCCAGGGTTCCCGGTGCTCATCCTGCTCCTCACCCAGAATCAGCTCAGGGTTCCCAGTGCCAGGGCTCATCCTGCTCCTCACCCTGGGGTGAACTCAGGGTTTCCAGTGCCTGGGCTCATCCTGCTCCTTACCCCCCAGGGTGAGCTCAGGGTTTCAGTTCCTGGGCTCATCCCCATCCTGCTCCTCACCCCAGGATGAGCTCAGGGTTCCCAGTGCCTGAGCTCATTCCCATTCTTCTCCACCCCAGAGTCAGCTCAGGGTTCAGTTCCTGGGCTCATTCCCATCCTGTTCCTCACCCAGAGTGAGTTCAGGGTTCCCAATTCCTGGGCTCATCCTGCTCCTCACCCCCAGAGTCAGCTCAGGATTCCCAGTGCCTGGGCTCATTCCCATCCTGTTCCTCACCCAGAGTGAGCCCAGAGTTCCAGTGCCTGGGCTCATCCTGTTCCTCACCCAGAATCAGCCCAGGGTTCAGTGCCTGTGCTCGTTCTCATCCTGCTCCTCACCCCAGAGTCAGCTCAGGGTTCAGTTCCTGGGCTCATTTCCATCCTGTTCCTCACCCCAGAGTCAGCTCAGGATTCCCAGTTCCTGGGCTCATTCCCCTTCCTGCTCCTCACCCCAGTGTGAGCCCAGGGTTCCCGGTGCTCATCCTGCTCCTCAGCCCAGAGTCAGCTCAAGGTTCCCGGTGCCTGGGCTCATCCTGCTCCTCACCCCAGAGTCACCTCAGGGTTCCCAGTTCCTGAGCTCATTCCCATCCTGTTCCTCACCCCCAGAGTCACCTCAGGGTTCTCAGTTCCTGGGCTCATTCCCATCCTGCTCCTCACCCCAGAGTCAGCTCAGGTTTCAGTACCTGGGCTCATCCTGTTCCTTACCCCAGTGTGAGTTCAGGATTCTCAGTTCCTGGGCTCATTCCCATCCTGCTCCTCACCCAGAATCAGCCCAGGTTTCAGTGCCTGAGCTCATTCCCATCCTGTTCCACACCCCAGGATGAGCTCAGGGTTCCAGTTCCTGGGCTCATTTCCATCCTGTTTCCTCACCCAGAGTCAGCTCAGGGGTTCTCAGTTCCTGAGCTCATCCTGCTC
>JAJNNQ010000274.1:0-56756 GCA_027886175.1 Phylloscopus collybita
CCGGGAATGCCGGCGGGAAACCGGGAATGCCGGCGGGAAAACCGGGAATGCCGGCGGGAAAACCGGGAATTCCGAGAGTTTCGAGGGGAAATCCGGGAATTCCGAGGGGGGAACCGGGAATTCCGGGGGGAAGTTCGAGAATTCTGCGGGGAAATCCGGGAGTTCTGAGGGGAAATCTGGGAATTCCGAGGGGAAATTCGGGAATGTTGATGGGAATTGGGGAAATGCTGAGAATTCTGCTGGAAAACCCGGGGATTTCGCTGAGAATTCTGCTGGGAATTCCAGTGGAAATCCTGGGAATTCCGCTGGAAATTTAGGGAATTCCGATGGAAATCTTGGGAATTCCGCTGGGAACCCGGGGAATTCCGCTAAAAATCCGGGGAATTCTGGTGGAAATTTGGGGAATTCTTCTGGAAATCCGGGGAATTCTGCTGGAAATCCTGAGAATTTCGCTGGAAATCCGGGGAATTCCGCTGGGAATCCGGGGAATTTCGCTGAAAATCCGGGAAATTCTGGTGGAAATCCTGGGAATTCCGCTGGGAATTTGGGGAATTTCGCTGAAAACCCGGGGAATTCTGCTGGGAATTTTGGGAATTCTGCTGGAAATTTGGCGAATTCTTTTGGAAATCCGGGGAATCCCGCTGGGAATTTGGGGAATTCCTTCGAAAACCCAGGGAATTCCACTGGGAATTCGGGAATTCCGCTGGAAATCTGGGGAATTCTGCTGGGAATCCTGGGAATTCTGCTGGGAATCCTGGGAATTTGGGGAATTCCGCTGGGAATTCTGCTGGGAATCCTGGGAATTTGGGGAATTCCGCTGGGAATTCTGCTGGGAATCCTGAGAATTTCGCTGGAAATTCGGGGAATTCCTTAGAAAATCCAGGGAATTCCGGTGGAAATTCGGGAAATTTCGCTGGAAACCCAGGGAATTCCGCTGGAAATCCTGGGAATTTCGCCGGGAATCCCGCTGGGAATTTGGGGACCCCCTCTCCCCCCCCGCCCCTCCCCCCCTATTTCCTGGGCTCCCCCCGGGACCCCCTCCTCCCTTGGCTGCTGCGACCCTTCCGGGAGGGGGAGGGGCGTCCGCGGGGGGTGGGGGAGGGGCGCTTCAACCGGGGGGCGGCGCTGGCGGCGCGGGGGGCGCGGGGGGCGCTGCGGCGGCTGCGGGGCCGCTGGCGCTGCCTGCGGGAGCGCAACGACACCGAGCTGCGCTTCCTGCCCACGCTGCTGCTCTGCTGCGTGCTGCTGCACAACCTCTGCCAGCTGCGCGGGGACCCGCTGCCCCCCGACAGCCCCCCCCACCGGGACCCCCACCCCCACCGGGACCCCCACCCCCACCGGGACCCCCACCGGGAGCCCCAGCCCGGGGAGGAACCGGCGGAGGAACCGGCGGACACCGGCGGGGACACCGAGGAGGGCAGGAGGCTGCGGGCGGCGGTGGCGGCGGCGCTGGAGGGGTGAGGGGGGAGGGTTTGGGGGGGTTGGGAGGGGGATTTGGGGGCTGAGAGCGGAATTTTGGGGCTCGGAGCCGCAATTTTGGGGTTCAGAGCGGAATTTGGGGGGCTCGGAGCCAGAATTTGGGGGGCTCGGAGCCGGAATTTTGGGGTTCAGAGCGGAATTTGGGGGCTGGGAGGGGGATTTTAGGGTTCAGAGATGAAATTGGGGGTGCTCAGAGCGGAATTTGGGGGCTCGGAAAAGAATTTGGGGGCTTGGAGCCGGAATTTGGGGGCTCGGAGCCGGAATTTGGGGGTTCAGAGCTGGAATTTTGGGGTTCAGAGAGGGATTTCCCGGCGGACACCGGCGGGGACACCGAGGAGGGCAGGAGGCTGCGGGCGGCGGTGGCGGCGGCGCTGGAGGGGTGAGGAGGGGGGGTTTGGGGGGGGGTTGGGAGGGAGATTTGGGGGTTCAGAGAGGAATTGGGGGCCTGGGAGGGAGATTCTGGGGTTCAGAGCGGAATTTGGGGGGGCTCTAGAGAGAAATTTTGGGGTTCAGAGCAGAATTGGGGGGGCTCGGAGCAGAATTTGAGTGGATAAGAGTGGAATTTGGGGGTCTCAGAGAGGGATTTGGGGGGCTGGGAGGGGAATTTGAGGGGCTCAGAGCGGAATTTGGGGGGCTGGGAACCGGAATTTTGGGGTTCAGAGAGAGATTTGGGGACTCAGAGCGGAATTTTGGGGCTCGGAGCAGATTTTGGGGGTTTCAGAGAGGAATTTGGGGGGCTGGGAAGGGAATTTGAGGGGCTCAGAGCAGAATTTTGGGGGCTAAGAGTGGAATTTGGGGGGTTCAGAGAGGGATTTGGGGGCTCAGAGCAGAATTTTGGGGGCTAAGAGTGGAATTTGGGGGGGTTCAGAGAGGGATTTGGGGGCTGGGAGGTGAATTTGGAGGACTCAGAGCCAGAATTTGGGGCCTTGGAGGGGAATTTGGGGGCTCAGAGCTGGAATTTGGGGGCTCGGAGCGGAATTTTGGGGGTTTTAGAGAGGAATTTGGGGGGCTGGGAGGGGGATTTTGGAATTCAGAGCGGAATTGGGGGGGGCTGGGAGCGAAAGTGTTGGGGTTCAGAGCGGAATTTGGGGCTCAGAGCAGAATTTGGGGGGCTCGGAGCCGGAATTTTGGGGTTCAGAAAGAGATTTGGGTGCTCAGAGCGGAATTTGGGGGGCTGGGAGGTAAATTTGGGGGGCTGGGAGACGGAATTTTGGGGACTCAGAACCAGAATTTGGGGCCTTGGAGGGGTATTTGGGGGCTCAGAGCGGAATTTTGGGGCTGGGAGCCGGAATTTTGGGGTTCGGAGTGGAATTTAGGGGGCTGGGAGCCGGAATTTTGGGGCTCAGAGAGAGATTTGGGGGCCTGGGAGGGGGATTTTAGGGTTCAGAGATGAAATTGGGGTGCTCGGAGCAGAATTTGGGGGCTCGGAGAAGAATTTGGGGGGCTCGGGGCCGAAATTTTGGGGTTCAGAGTGGAATTTGGGGGCTCACAGAGAAATTTGGGGGCTCAGAGCCGATTTGGGGGGGCTGGGAGCCGGAATTTTGGGGTTCAGAGAGGGATTTTGGGTGCTCGGAGCGGAATTTGGGGGCTCGGAGCCGAAATTTGGGGGCTCGGAGAAGAATTTGGGGGCTCAAGAGAGGAATTTTGGGGGCTTGGAGCCGGAATTTGGGGGGTTCCAAGAGGAATTTGGGGACTGGGATGGGAATTTGGGGGCTCAGAGGGTCCAGGAGTGAAATTTGGGGTCCCAGGAGCTCAAAGCTGGAATTTTTGGGAAGCTCTGAGCAGAATTTGGGGGCTCAGAGCCGAATTTGGAATTTTGAGGGCTCTGAAAGCCAAATTTGGGAGGATTCCGCAGCTTTTTGGGGAATTTTCCTTCGATTTTGGGGGATTTTGGGGGTCCCAGAGGGTCCCAAACCCCAAATTCGGGGGGTCCTGGGGAAGATTTTTGGGTGATCCAGGAATTTTGGGGAGCTCCAGAACCTCAAATTTTGGTGTTTTCGGGGTTCCACGCCCCAAATTTTGAGGATTTTGGGGGTTTTGAACCCAAATTTTGGTGGTTTTTTGGGTTCAACGCCCCAAATTTTGAGAAATTTTTGCGTCTAGAAACCCAAATTTTGGGTTTTTTGGGGCTTCACGCCCCAAATTTTGAGCATTTTCGGGGATTTGAACCCAAATTTTGGTGGTTTTAGGGTTCCACGCCCCAAATTTTGAGGATTTTTTTGGGTTTTTGAACCCAAATTTTGGTGGTTTTTGGGTTCCACGCCCCAAATTTTGAGGATTTTTTTGGGGGCAGGAACCCAAATTTTGGTGTTTTTAGGGTTCCACGCCCCAAATTTTTGAGCATTTTCGGGGATTTGAACCCAAATTTTGGTGGTTTTAGGGTTCCACGCCCCAAATTTTGAGGATTTTTGGGGGCAGGAACCCAAATTTTGGTGTTTTTAGGGTTCCACGCCCCAAAATTTGAGGATTTTTGGGGTTTTGAACCCATTTTTGGTTGGTTTAGGACTCGAATTTGGGCTCCCAAAGTCCCAAAATCGACGGAAAACGCCCCAAATTCCCCCTCCCCCAAAATCCCAATAAAACTCCTCGGAATTTTTGTCCCAAAATCGCTTTTATTTGAATAAATAAACGTTACAAAAGGGGGGTGGGGGAGGGGCCGGGGGGTGGGGGAGGGGCGGGTGTGAGACCCCCAAAAAGCGACGTTTATCCAACCAAAAACCCCAAAAAAGTGACTTTTTATCCCAAAAAAAAGGGAATGAAAGGGGGGGGGAGAGGTTTTAAAAACTCCCAGAAATCCCAAAATTCATAAAAATTCCCAAAAAATTGGGGGGGATGGGGGTGGGGGAGGGGCGTGAGAAAAGTGACGATTTTTGGAATAAAAACCCTAAAATTGACCTAAAAATGGGGGGAAAAGAGAGGGGGGGGGAGGGGTTAAAATGACCCCAAAAATTCGGGGGCAATTCCCCCAAAACAGGAGAGGGAAAAATGAGGGAAAAAAAGGAGGAATTGGGGGAAAAAAAAGGTCCCGTCAGGAGCGGCAAAATGACCTAAAAAAGTGAGAAATTGGGGAAAAGAAGGGAGGGAAAATTCCAGAAAAATGGGAAAAAGGGAGGGAAAAATGTGGGGGGAGGGGAAGCGACCCCCAAAATTCATGGAAATGGAGGTGAAAAAGAGAGAAAGTGGGAAAAAGTATTAAAAAAAATTAAAAAAAGAAAAAAAAGAGGAAAAAATGGAAAAAAGTATAAAAAAATTTTTAAAAAAAGGAAAAACCCAGAAAAAAAATGGAAAAAAAAAACCAAAAAAAAATTTCAAAAAAAGAAAAAAATGGAAAAAAGTACAAATTTTTTAAAAAAAAAAAAAAAAGGAAAAAGAAGAGAAAAAATGGAAAAAAGTACAAAATATTTTTTTAAAAAAGGGGAAAACTGGGGAGTGGGGGAGGGGCAGAGGTGACAGCACCATTTTGTTAAAAATTCTGTCAAAGTGACCTAAAAATGAGGGGAAAAGGGGAAAAAAGGAGGAAAAGAAGTGGGGGAGGGGGAGGGGCTGGGTGGGGGATGGGCAGAGGTGAAACCAGCCCGGAAAATGCAGGAGAAGGAGGAAAAAATACGGGAATTTTGGGAAAAAAAAAAAAGGAAAAAAAGAGGAAATAAAAGAGGAAAAAAAGGAAAAAAATCAGAAAAAAGTTCTGAGAAAAATGGAAAAACGTCTGAAAAAAAAGAAAAACAAAGAAAAAATGAAAAAAAAATCGGAAAAAAAAATTGGGAAAAAGGGGGGAAAAAATTGGAAAAAAAAACCAGGAAAAAAATCAGAAAAAGATGAAAAAAAGTCGGAAAAAAAAAGGGGAAAGAATTGAGAAAAGGAAAAAAAATCGGAAAAATATGAAAAAAACCAGAAAGAAAGGAAAAAATTGGAAAAAAACCTGAAAAAAATCAGAAAAAAATTAGAAAAAAAAAGCGGGAAAAAATCGAGAAAAAATTGAAAAAAATTCAAAAAAAAAAAAAAGGGAAAAAATTGGGAAAAAATGGGAAAAATTGAGAAAAAAAAAAGAAAAAAAAAAAAAACAACCAATAAAAGACAAAAATCCGGGAAAAAAACGGAAAAAAAATCAGAAACACTGGGAAAAAATAGAAAAAAATCAGAAAAAATGGAAAAAATTTGAAAAAAAAATTCGGAAAAAAAAGGGGAAAAAAAAGCCAGGGGTGGGGGAGGGGCTTTGGGCGGGTGGGGGAGGGGCAGCGCTGGGTGGGGGCGGGGCGCCCCTCCCCCGCTCAGATGAGGTCGGCGACGTTGAGCGGCATCTCCTCGATGGCCGTGTTGTAGAAGGTCTCGATGTCCCGCAGCGTCCGCTTGTCCTCCTCGGTCACCATGTTGATGGCCACGCCCTTGCGGCCGAACCGGCCCCCGCGGCCGATCCTGGGGGGGGACGGGGGGGGAAATGTGTGATTTGGGGGGAAAAAATGGGGATTTGGGCAAAAATTGAAGGGTAAAAACCGGAGGTTTGGGGTAAAAATCAGGAGTTTGGGGAGGAAAAATGGGGATTTGGAGGGAAATTTGGGGATTTTGGGGGTAAAAAATAGGGGTTGGGGGGGAAAAATGGGCATTTTGAGCAAAAATCGGGGATTTGGGGCAAAAAAAAAAACAGGATTATGGGCAAAATCCAAGAGTTCGGGAGCAAAAACCAGGGAATTGGGGTAAAAAAAGCAGGATTTGCTGCGCCCCCTCTGTGGCCCCGCCCCCTCTGTGGCCCCGCCCCCTCTGTGGCCCCGCCCCCTCTGTGGCCCCACCCCCCACACCCCTCCTCCTGACCCCGCCCACTCCGTAGCCCCGCCCCTATTGGTGGATGAAATTTTCCTGATTGGCGGGGAGGTGGTAATGGTTCCCTCCCTTTGCCCCGCCCCTTTCTGTGGCCCCACCCCCTCTGACTCTGTCCATTCTGACTCCGCCCCTCTGTAGCCCCGCCCCCCTCAGGCCCCACCCCCATCAAAGGATGTAGTTCTCGTGATTGGTGGGGGAGGTGGCAAAGGATTCCCCCAATTTGCCCCGCCCCCTGACCCCTCCCCCTTATCTGGTCCCTCCTTTCTGGCCCCGCCCCCCTGAAGCCCCGCCCCTATTGGTGGATGTAGTTCACCCCATTGGTGGGAATGGATCCCCATTTGCCCCGCCCCCTCTGTGACCCCTCCCCATGACCCCGCCCCCCCTTTGGCCCCGCCCCTACCGGTGGATGTAGTTCTCCCGATTGGTCGGCAGGTCGTAGTTGATGACGAGCGACACCTGCTGGACGTCGATGCCGCGCGCCTGGGGGGGCGGGGCCACAGTCAGGGGGCGGGGCCACAGTCAGGGGGCGGGGCCACGGCCAGAGGGCGGGGCCACGGTCAAAGGGAGGAGCCCCAAACCGCCCCCCCATCCCAAATTTGGGGAATTTTTGGGGGAAAAATTCGGAAATTTTGGAAGGTTGAGGGGAAGGGAGGGTCTTAGGGTCAGGACAATTTTCTGGAATTTTCCGGGATTTTTGTTTTCAAAGTGAGGTGGGGGAGGGGCAGAATCGGAGTGGGGGAGGGGCGGTTTGGGGTGGGGGAGGGGCAGGGATGCCGCCTTATTTTAACGAGAAATCCCCCAAAATTCGGGGTTTTTTTTTTTTTTTAAATTATTATTTCTCAAGGGATTTTCAGGCGGGGTTTTTGGGTGGGTGGGGGAGGGGCGGTGTCAGGGTGGGTGGGTGGGGGAGGGGCAGTTTGGGGTGGGGGAGGGGCAGTTTGTGGGCGTTATTTTAATGAGAAATCCCCCAAAAATTCCTTTTTTTTTTTTTTTTTTTAAATTATTATTTCTCAATGAATTTTTTGCTTGGGTTTTTTGGGTGGGTGGGGGAGGGGCGGTGTCAGGGCGGGGGAGGGGCAGTTTGGGGTGGGGGAGGGGCACGGACAATGTGTTATTTTAACAAGAAATCCTCCAAAATTCCGGTTTTTTTTTTTTTAAATTATCGTTTCTGAAGGGATTTCGTGGCTGGGTTTTTGGGGTGGGTGGGGGAGGGGCATTTTGGGGTGGGGGAGGGGCAGTTTTTGGGCATTATTTTAACGAGAAATCCCCCAAAATTCCGGGTTTTTTTTTAAATTATTTTTTTAGAAAATGATTTTTTGGCCGGGTTTTTGGGGCGGGCGGGGGAGGGGCGGTGCCGGGGTGGGTGGGCGGGGGAGGGGCGGTGGGTGGGGGAGGGGCGGGGCACTGACCAGCAGGTCGGTGGTGATCAGCACCCGGCTGGAGCCGGAGCGGAATTCCCGCATGATGACGTCACGCTCCTTCTGGTCCATGTCCCCGTGCTGGGGGGAGGGCAGGGGGCGGGGTCAGCACAGGCCACGCCCCCCCCCGCACACAGACCACGCCCCCATTGTCTCGTTTCCCCCCAGGAGATCCCAAAATTTGGGGTTCTGCCCCTCCCCCCAGTCCCTGGCCACACCCCCCCGCTCCTGACCTTTGACCTCTGCTGACCACACTGACCCCGCCCTTACTGACCTCTGACCCCTGCTGACCCCTGACCCCACTGACCTTTGAGTGACCTGAGTGACTCCCAGTGACCCCACTGACCACTGAGTGACCATCACTGACCTGAGTGACCCCACTGACCATCACTGACCCCTAAATGACCCCACTGACCGCCAACCCTGCTTGACCCTTGACCCCACTGACCATCACTTACCCCTGAGTGACCACAGTGACCCCTGAGTGACCCCTGACCCCACTGACCATTGCGGACACAGTGAAGTCCCTGGCGTGCATCTTCTCGGTCAGCCAGTCCCACTGACCATCCCTGACCATCCCTGACCCCTGAGTGACCCCACTGACCATCCCTGACCCCAGTGACCCCTGAGTGACCCCAGTGACCCCTGACCCCACTGACCATGGCGGACACGGTGAAGTCGCGCGCGTGCATCTTCTCGGTCAGCCAGTCCCACTGACCATCCCTGACCTCTGAGTGACCCCAGTGACCCCTGGGTGACCCCTGACCCCATCACTGACCATTGCGGACACGGTGAAGTCCCGCGCGTGCATCTTCTCGGTCAGCCAGTCCCACTGACCATCCCTGACCATCCCTGACCCCTGACCCCAGTGACCCCCGGGTGACCTCTGACCCCACTGACCATGGCGGACACGGTGAAGTCCCGCGCGTGCATCTTCTCGGTCAGCCAGTCCACCTTGCGGCGCGTGTTGATGAAGATGACCGCCTGGGTGATGGTCAGCGTCTCGTAGAGGTCACACAGCGTGTCCAGCTTCCACTCCTGGCCGGAGAGGGACCCCGAGTGACCCCTGAGGGACCTCTGAGTGACCACTGAGTGACCTGAATGACCCCTGAGTGACCGCTGAGTGACCACTGAATGATCCCTAAGTAACCCTAAGTGACCCCTGAATGACCCTGAGTGACCACTGAGTGACTACTGATCACTGAGTGACCTCTGAGTGTCCCCCTAATGACCCTGAGTGACCTCTGAGTGATCCTGAGTGACCCTTAGTGACCACTGAGTGACCACTGAGTGACTGAATGACCCGAGTGACCCTGAGTGTCTCTGAATGACCACTGAGTGACCTGAGTGATCCCGAGTGGCCAATGAATGACCCCTGAGTGACCCCTAAGTAACCGTAAATGACCCTTGAGTGACCCTGAGTGACCCCAGAGTTACTTTGAATGACCCCTGAGTGACCCCTGAATGACCTGAGTGACCCTGAGTGACCTAAATGACCCCTGAATGATCCTGAATGACCCTGAGTGACCCTGAGTGATCCTGAATGACCCTGAGTGACCACTGAGTGTCTCTGAATGACCACTGAGTGACCCTTAAGTAATCCTGAGTGACCCCTAAGTTAACCCTGAGTGACCCCTGAGTGACCCTGAGTGCCTCTGAATGACCCCTGAGTGACCCTGAATGACCCTGAGTGACCCCTGAGTGACCGCTGATCACTGAGTGACCCGAGTGACCCTGAGTGACTAAATGACCACTGGGTGACCTGAGTGACCACTGAGTAACCCTAAGTGACCCCTGAGTGACCTGAGTGACCCTTGAATGACCCGAGTGACCCTAAGTGACCACTGAATGACCCCTGAGTGACCAAAACCGACCCAAATTCAACCCAGAACTGACCCCAAGTGACCCCAAAGTGCCCAGCACTGACCCCAGGTGACCCCACCCCCCCCCCCCGGTGCCCCTCCCCCACCCTCTGTCCCCCCCGCTCAGGGGCCGGCCCCACGGGGGGGGAGGGGCGGCCCATGGTCCGGGGGGGTCACTCTGGCATGGGGTCACTGCGGGGGGGCCACGGGGCCGCCCCACAAATCCTGAGGCCATGCGGGGGGGGAGGGGCAGGGAGGGGGAGGGGGAGGGGGGAGAGACCCAAAACTCACCCAAAACCAGCCAAAAACGGCCCCAAAACACCCAAAATGGCCCCAAAATAACCCCTTAATACCCCAAAACAACCCCAAAAACAGCCCCAAAATACCCCAAAAATGACACAAAGAGCCCCAAAACGCTCCAAAATCTGCCCCAAAAAGCCCCAAAATCTGCCCAAGAGCCCAAAAATGACCCAAAACGGCCCAAAACACCCCAAAATATCCCCAAAAATGGCCCAAAACCAGCCCCAAAAACGGCCCCAAAAATGGCCCCAAAATCCAAAAACAGCCCCAAAAATGGCCCAAAATATCCCCCAAAAACAACCCCAAAATGACCCAAACAACCCCCACAACACCCCAAAAATGGCCCCAAAGAGCCCCAAAACGGCCCTAAACAGCCCCAAAACGCCCCCAAATGTCCCAAAATGGCCCCAAACCCCAAAAACGGCCCAAAATATCCCCCAAAACACCCCAAAAAGCCCCAAAACGACCCAAAACGGACACAAAACCTCCTAAAATCACCTCAAACGAAACAAAAATTATCTAAAACCCAATAAGAATGACCCCAAATTAAACCAAAATGACCCCAAATTAAACCAAAATGACCCAAAATTAAACAAAAATGACCCAAAATTGAACCAAAATGACCCAAAATGGACACAAAACCCCATAAAACTCAAACAAAACCCAAAACTGAACAGAAATCACCCAGAGTTCAACAAAATCACCCAAAATTGAACCAAAACCACCCCAAATGGCACCGAAACGACCCAAAACGGACACAAAACCTCCTAAAATCACCTCAAACGAAACAAAAATTATCTAAAACCCAATAAAAATGACCCCAAATTAAACCAAAATGACCCCAAATTAAACCAAAATGACCCAAAATGGAACCAAAATGACCCAAAACGGACACAAAACCCCGTAAAACTCACCCCAAACTGAACAGAAATCACCCAGAATTGAACAAAAATCACCCAAAATTGAACCAAAACCACCCCAAATCGCACCGAAACGACCCAAAATGGACACAAAACCTCCTAAATCACCTCAAACAAAACAAAAATCATCTAAAACCCAATAAAAATTACCCCAAATTAAACCAAAATGACCCCAAATTAAACCAAAATGACCCCAAATTAAACCAAAATGACCCAAAATGGAACCAAAATGACCCAAAACGGACACAAAACCCCGTAAAACTCACCCCAAACTGAACAGAAATCACCCAGAATTGAACAAAAATCACCCAAAATGGAACCAAAACCACCCCAAATTGCACCGAAACGACCCAAAACGGACACAAAACCTCCTAAAATCACCTCAAACAAAACAAAAATTATCTAAAACCGAATAAAAATGACCCCAAATTAAACCAAAATGACCCCAAATTAAACCAAAATGACCCAAAATGGACACAAAACCCCATAAAACTCAAACAAAACCCAAAATTGAACAAAAATCACCCAAAATTGAACCAAAACCACCCCAAATCGCACCGAAACGACCCAAAATGGACACAAAACCTCCTAAAATCACCTCAAACGAAACAAAAATTATCTAAAACCCAATAAAAATGACCCCAAATTAAACCAAAATGACCCCAAATTAAACCAAAATGACCCAAAATGGAACCAAAATGACCCAAAACGGACACAAAACCCCGTAAAACTCACCCCAAACTGAACAGAAATCACCCAGAATTGAACAAAAATCACCCAAACCTGAACCAAAACCACCCCAAATGGCACCAAACCGGACCCTAAACGGCCCCAAAGGCCCCGGAATTCCCGGAAAATTCCGGAATTCCCGGGAAATCCCGGAAATTCCCACCTCCCTCTCGACGTTGATGTAGAACTGCCGGATGCCCTCCAGCGTCAGCTCCTCCTTCTTCACCAGGATCCGGATCGGGTCCCGCATGAACTTCTTGGTCACCTCCAGCACGTCCAGCGGCATCGTGGCCGACAGCAGCACCACCTGGGGGGGCGGAACACCCGAAAAACGGGGTCAGGGACCCCAAAAACGGGGTCAGGGACCCCAAAAATGGGATTGGGACACCCAAAAAAACGGGGTCAGGGACCCCAAAAATTGGGAAATGGAGCCAAAAATCGGGGTCAGGGACCCCAAAAACGGGGTCAGGGACCCCAAAAATCGGAAATGGAGCCAAAAATCGGGGTCAGGGACCCCAAAAACAGGGTCAGGGACCCCAAAAATCGGGAAAGGGAGCCAAAAATGAGATTGGGACACCCGAAAAACGGGGTCAGGGACCCCAAAAACGGGGTCAGGGGCATGGAAAACGGGGTCAGGGGCACAGAAAATGGGGAAAGGGAGCCAAAAATGAGATTGGGACACCCAAAAAACAGGGTCAGGGACCCGAAAAACGGGGTCAGGGACCCAAAAATGGGATTGGGACACCCAAAAAACGGGGTCAGGGGCACGGAAAATGGGGAAAAGGAGCCAAAAAATGGGGACAGGGACCCCAAAAATCGGGGTCAGGGACCCGAAAATCGGGGTCAGGGACCCCAAAAATCGAGAAAGGGAGCCAAAAATGAGATTGGGACACCCGAAAAATGGGGTCAGGGGCACGGAAAACGGGGTCAGGGACCCGAAAATCGGGGTCAGGGACCCCAAAAATCAGGAAATGGAGCCAAAAATGAGATTGGGACACCCGAAAAACGGGGTCAGGGACCCCAAAAATGGGATTGGGACACCAAAAAACGGGGTCAGGGGCATGGAAAATGGGGAAAGGGAGCCAAAAAACGGGGTCAGGGACCCAAAAAATGGGGAAAAGGACCCAAAAATGAGATTGGGACACCCAAAAAATGGGGTCAGGGGCACGGAAAATGGGGAAAGGGACCCAAAATTGGGGACAGGAACCCAAAAACCGGGGTCACGGACATGAAAAACGGGGTCAGGGACCCGAAAATGGGGAAAGGGCCCCCAAAAAACGGGGTCGGGAGCTTAAAAAAAGGGGGAAGGGACCCCAAAAACTCCCGAAGTCTGATCAGGGAACCCCCCAAATTCCCCCAGCATCACCTGCAGGGCAGGACACCCCAAAAAACGGGGAAGGAACCCCAAAAATGGGCTTGGGACCCTTCCAGATCCCCCCCAAAAAATCTCCTCAAATTCCCAAAAAATTCCCTCCCCAAAATCCCCAAATCCCCCCTTTAAAATCCCAATTTTCCCCCAAATCCCCCTTGAAAAATTCCCCCCAAAAAATCCCCAAATTCCCCCCTTTAAAATCCCCTAAAACCCCTGAACTGTCCAGATTTCCTGAGACCTTCCCAACCCCAAAAAACCCCAAAATCCCCAAAATTCCCCCAAAATTCCCCCCAAACGCCCTTACCCACCGCGGCCACCAGGGGGCGTTGCGCTTCTTTTTTCGGAATTTTTTTTACCAAAACCTCGAGTTTTGGGGTCATTTTATGTTGTTTGTTTTTTTTTCCCAAATCACCCCCAAACTCTCCAGATTTCCCGAGACCTTCCCAACCCCAAAAAATTCCCAAAAACCCCAAAAATTGCCCCAAAAAATCCCCCAAAGTTCCCCCCAAACGCCCTTACCCACCGCAGCCACCAGGAGGTGCTGCGCTTCTTTTTTTGAGGATTTTTTTTAACCAAATTCTCGATTTTTGGGTCATTTTGGGGGTTTTTCTGGGTGGTTTTTTTTCCCCAAATCACCTCCATAATCCCCAGACTTCTCCCACCCCAAAAACCCTCCCAAATTCCCAAAAAAATTCCCAAAAACTCCCCCAAAACTCCCCCAATTGCCCTTACCCACCGCGGCCACCAGGGGGTGCTGCGCTTCTTTTTTCAGGATTTTTTTTTTACCAAATCCTCGAGTTTTGGGATCATTTTGGGGTTTTTGGGGATTTGTTTTTTTCCCCAAATGACCCCAAAATTCCTCATATTTCCTGAGACCTTCCCAACCCCCAAAAACCCCCAAATTCCAAAAAAAATTCCCAAAAATTCCCCCCAAACGCCCTTACCCACCGCGGCCACCAGGGGGTGCTGCGCTCCTCCCGGATTTTTATTTTGGAATTTTTTTTTACCAAAATCCTCGAGTTTTGGATCATTTTTGGGTTGTTTTTTTTCCCCCCAAATTTGGGATTTTTTGGGGGGCGATTCTGGGGCGATTTGGGGTTTCCCCACCTGCGTGTTCCCGCTCAGCTTCTGGAAGATGTCGTAGATCTGGTCCTTGAAGCCCCGGCTCAGCATCTCGTCGGCCTCGTCCAGCACGAACATCTTGATGAATTTCGGGGCTAAAAAAGGGGAATTCGGGAAAAATCCCAAATTTAACCGGGTCGGGGGGGGGTCCTGAGGGGGAATTTGGGGGGGAAATTGGGATTTTTGGGGTCGGTTTTGGGGATTTTGGGGTTTCCAGGTGGATTTTGGGGTCAGTTTGGGGGATTTTAGGGGGGATTTTGGGGTGGGTTTGGGGGATTTTGGGGTTTCCAGGTGGATTTTGGGGTGGATTTGGGGGATTTTAGGGGGGATTTTGGGGTGGATTTGGGGGATTTTGGGGTTTCCAGGTGGATTTTGGGGTGGATTTGGGGGATTTTTGGGGCTGGTAAAGGGAATTTAGGAGGCGGTTTTGGGGTTTCTTTTAGGGGCTTGGGGCGGATTTTGGGGGGAATTTTGGAGAAATTTGGGGAATTGCGGGGTCCTGGGGTGGATTTTGGGGTCAGTTTTGGGGATTTTGGGGTTTCCAGGTGGATTTTGGGGTCCATTTTGGGTTCCAAGGTGGATTTTTGGGTCCATTTCGGGGTTTTTTTGTGGTTTTAATGCAGATTTTTGGGTGGGTTTTGGGTTTTTTTGGGTTCCAAGTCAGAATTTTGAGTCCATTTGGGTTATTTTCGGTCCATTTTGGGTTATTTTGGGTTCCAAACCGGATTTTTGGGTGAATTTTGGGTTTGTTTGGGTTCGAAACCAGACTTTTGGGTTATTTTGGGCTCCAAGCCAGAATTTTGGGTGGATTTTTGGGTCGGTTTCAGGTCCCAAGATGGATTTTTGGATGAATTTTACGTTATTTTGGGTTCCAAACCAGATTTCGGGTCCGTTCTGGCTTTTTTTTTTTGGGTTCCAAGCCAGAATTTTTGGGTGAACTTTGGGTATTTCTGGGTTCCAAGCTGGATTTTTGGGGTTTTTTTGGGTTTTCAAGCCAGAATTTTGGGGTTTCTTTGGGTTCCAAGCCAGAATTTTGGGGTGAATTTGGGGTTATTTTGAATTTTGGGTCCATTTTGGATTCCAAGCCAGATTTTTGGGATATTTTGTGTTCCAAGTCAGAATTTTTGGTTTAATTTTGGGTTATTTTGGGTTCCAACCCAGATTTTTGGGATATTTTGGCTTCCAAGCCAGAATTTTTGGGTGAATTTGGGGTTATTTTGGGTTTTCAAACCAGAATTTTGGGTCCATTTTGGATTCCAACCCAGATATTGGGGATATTTTGGCTTCCAAGCCAGAATTTTTGGGGTGAATTTGGGGTTATTTTGGGTTCCAAGCCAGAATTTTTGGGTGAATTTTGGGTTATTTCGGGTTCCAAGCCAGAATTTTGGGTGAATTTGGGTTATTTTGGGTTTTCAAACCAGAATTTTGGGGTTATTTTGGGTTCCAAGCCAGATTTTGGGGTGAATTTGGGGTTTTTTTTGGGTTCCAAGCCAGAATTTTGGGGTGAATTTGGGGTTATTTTGGGTTCCAAGCCAGATTTTGGGGTGAATTTGGGTGTTTTTGGGGTCCCCCCTCAGCCGTGGCGCTGATCAGCCCCCGGGCCGGGCTCGGGGCCGGGCAGGACGCGGGGCCGGGAGCCGCGCCCGGGGTCAGGTGACACGCAGCTCATCCCCGGGGGGCCCAAAACACCCCGAATTTCACCCAAATTCCGGCCTTTGGAACCCAAATTCCGGCTTTTTTAACCCAAATTCTGGCCATTTTTAACCATTCCTGACCATTTTTAACCTAAATTCTGGCATTTTTAACCCAAATTCTGGCTTTTTTAACCCAAGTCTGGCATTTTTAACCCAAATTCGGGCCTTTTCAACCCAATTCTGGCTTTTTAACCCAAATTCGGGCCTTTTTAACCCAAATTCTTGCTTTTTTAACCCAAATTTGGGCCTTTTTTAACCCAAATTCGGGCCTTTTTAACCCAAATTCTGGCTTTTTTTAAACCAAATTCGGGCATTTTTAACCAAAATTCTAGCTTTTTGAACCCAAATTCTGGCAATTTTTAACCCAAATTCTGGCCATTTTTAACCCAAATTTTGGCTTTTTGAACCCAAATTCGGGCCTTTTCAACCCAAATTCTGGCATTTTTAACCAAATTCTGGCATTTTTAACCCAAATTTTGGCTTTTTGAACCCAAATTCTGGCAATTTTGAACCCAAATTCTGGCCATTTTTAACCCAAATTCAGGCCTTTTTAACCAAATTTGGGCCTTTTTAACCCAAATTCTGGCATTTTTAACCAAATTCTGGCATTTTTAACCCAAATTTTGGCTTTTTGAACCCAAATTCTGGCAATTTTGAACCCTAATTCTGGCCTTTTTAACCCAAATTCGGGCTTTTTTAACCCTAATTCGGGCTTTTTTAACCCTAATTCGGGCTTTTTTAACCCAAATTCTGGCTTTTTTTAAACCAAATTCGGGCATTTTTAACCCAAATTCTGGCTTTTTTAACCCAAATTCGGGCCTTTTTTAACCCAAATTCTGGCTTTTTTAACCCAATTCTGGCATTTTGTAACCCATTCCTGGCCATGAGAACCCATTCCTGGCGGTTTTCGGGGTCTCTGGTTCCGTTTTTGGGGTGAATTTTTGGGTTTTTGGGGTCCCTGGTTCCATTTTTGGGGTGAATTTCGGGTTTTTCGGGGTCTCTGGTTCCATTTTTGGGGTGAATTTCGGGGTTTTCGGGCTCACTCACATGGCTGAGCCACCCAGTTTCAACTTTGAGTTGTTTTATCTCATTTTGAAGCCGTTTTTTCTCTCATTTCTGCCGTTTTTGGGTACCCCAGGGTGGTTTTTAGGGGTTTTCGGGGTCGCTGGTCCCATTTTTGGGGTGAATTTTGGGATTTGGGGGTCCCTGGTTCCATTTTTGGGGTGAATTTTGAGGTTTTGGGGCTCACTCACACAGGTACCACCGGTCGAGCCACCCCAGTGCCGAATTCTGAACCATTTAATGTCATTTTTAAGCCATTTTATCTCATTTTTGGGTGTCCCAGGGGGGTATTTAGGGGTTTTCGGGGTCCCTGGTGCCGTTTTTGGGGTGAATTTTGGGGTTTTGGGGCTCACTCCCACAGGTACTGGCAGTTGAGCCACCCCAGTGTCAATTCTGAACCATTTTATGTCATTTTTAAATCATCATCTTGTCTCATTTTAAGCCGTTTTGGGGTGTCCCAGGGTGGTTTTTGGGGTCCCTGGTTCCATTTTTGAGGTGAATTTTGGGGTTTTTGGGGTCCCAGGTCCCATTTTTGGGGTGAATTTTGGGTTTTTTGGGGCTGCAGATCCCATTTTTGGGGTGAATTCCCCCAACTTCAGGCTCACTCACACGGATATCGGTGGCTGAGCAACCCCCGTGTCAATTCTGAGCCATCTTCTCTCATTTTTAAGCCATTTTTGGGTATCCCAGGGTGTTTTTTTGGGGTTTTTGGGGGTGCAGATCCCGATTTTGGGGTGAATTTTGGGGTTTTCGGGGTCGCTGGTCCTGTTTTTGGGGTGAATTCCGGGGTTTCGGGGCTCACTCACACAGGTAGCGGCGGTTGAGCCACCCCAGTGCCAATTCTGATTTTAAAGCCATTTTCTCTCATTTTTAAGCCGTTTTTGGGTATCCCGGGGTGGTTTCTGGGGGTTTTCGGGGTCCCTGGTGCCGTTTTTGGGGTGAATTTTGGGGTTTTCGGGGTTCCTGGTTCCATTTTTGAGGTGAATTTTGGGATTTTCAGGTCACTCATACAGATACTGCCAGTTGAGCCACCCCAGTGCCAATTCTGAGCCATTCTCTCTCATTTTTGAGCCGTTTTTGGGTATCCCAGGGTGGTTTTTGGGGGTTTTCGGGGTCACTGGTCCCGTTTTTGGGGTGAATTCCCCCAATTTGGGGCTCACTCACACAGGTAGCGGCGGTTGAGCATGTCGAAGACGCGGCCCGGGGTCCCCACCACCACGTGCGGCGCCTCCAGCTGCAGCTTCTGCACCTCGGCGCGGACGTTGGTGCCGCCGATGCAGGCGTGGCACGAGGCCCCCATGTAATCCCCCAGGGCCATCACCACCTTCTGGATCTGCGGGGGCAGCGGGGACGTCATCAGTGACGTCATCAGTGACATCATTAGTGACATCACCGTACCAGGAAACCCCCACATCCCCAGCTGAGTGCCATTAAAAACCTCCAAATCCCACTCAAAACCCCTAAGTCCCACTCAAATCCCATTAAAAACCCCAAAATCCCACTGAAAACCTCAAAATGCCACTCAAATCCCATTAAAAACCCGAAAATCCCACTCAAATCCCATTTTAAACCCCAAACTCTACTCAAATCCCATTAAAAAACCCCAAATCCCCACCTGAATCTGATTAAAAACCCCCAAATCCCCCCCTAAATCCCACTAAAAACCCCCAAATCCAATTCCAAGTCCCCATTTCTGAGCCCCAAGCGCTGTCACCACCTTCTGGATCTGGGGGGGCAGCGGTGACGTCATTGGTGACGTCATCGGTGATGTCATCACGCCAGGAAACCCCCACATCCCCAGCTGAGTGCCATTAAAAACCCCCAAATCCCACTCAAAACACCTAAGTCCCACTCAAATCCCATAAAAAAAACCCTAAATCCCACTGAAAACCTCAAAATGCCACTCAAATCCCATTAAAAACCCCAAATCCCCACCTGAATCTGATTAAAAACCCCCAAATCCCCCCCTAAATCCCACTGAAAACCCCAAAATCCCACTCAAATCCCATTAAAAACCCAAATCCCACTCAAATCCCATAAAAATCCCAAAATTTCCACCTGAATCCCATCAAAACCCTTAAATTCCCACCTGAATTGTCATTAAAACCCCCAAATCTTCACCTGAATCACATTAAAAACCCCAAAATCCCACTCAAATCCCATTAAAAACCCAAATCCCACTCAAATCCCACTCAAAACCCCCAAATCCCCACCTGAATCCCACCCAAACCCTTTAAATTCCCACCGGAATTCCCATTAAAACCCCAAAATCTTCACCTGAATTTCACTAAAAACTCCGTAACTCCCACTCAAATCCCATTAAAAACCCCAAATTCCCACCTGAATCTGATTAAAAACCCCCAAATCCCATTAAAAAAACCCCAAAATGCCACTCAAACGCAATTAAAAATCCCCAAATCCCCACCTGAATCCCATTAAAAACCCCAAAAATCAAACCCAAAAAAACCAGCCAAACTCTACCAAAACCCCCGAAAAAATCCCCAAAAAACCCCAAAATCCCCAAAAAAAACCCAAAATCCCAACCCCAAACCCCCTTAGAAACCCTTACAAAACCCAAAAAAACTCCCAAAGAAACGAAAAAAACCCCAAAACCCAAAAATCAAACCCTCAAATCCAACCCCAAAAAACCCCAAACACCCAACCCCCCCCAAAACCCCTAAAAAACCCCAAAAAAAAACCCAAAAACCCTAAAACCCCAAAAATTAAAATTTCAAAAACCCCAAAAAAAACCTCAAAAAACCCCCAAAACCCAAACACCAAACCCCAAAAAAAAACCCCAAAAAATCCCCGAAAACCCCAAAAATTAATCCCCAACACCCAAAAAAACCCAAAAAAAACCCCAAAAAATCACCCAAAAAACCCAAAATTCCCCCCAAAAAACCCCCAAACCCCCGAATTTCCCCCTTTTCCCGCCCCCCCCGGGGTGCAATGACGTCACTGTTGACGTCACCGATGACATCACTGCTGACGTCACGGCGCCCAGGTGTGCCCCAGGTATGAACCAGTCCGGGCACTGGTCGGGACTGGGATGAACTGGGAGCTGCTGCTCTGCCCCCGCCGGATTCGGGACCGGGGCCAGCGGGCCCCGCCCTGCCCAGGCGGCGGGGGACGGGTATACTGGGGTATACTGGTTTGGACTGGGATGGACTGGTTTCGACTGGGACTGACTGGGGTATACTGGTTTGGACTGGTTTGGACTGGTTTGGACTGGGACTGACTGGGGTATACTGGTTTGGACTGGTTTGGACTGGGACTGACTGGGGTATACTGGCTTGGACTGGCTTGGACTGGTTTGGACTGGGACTGACTGGGGTATACTGGTTTGTACTGGGACTGACTGGGTTATACTGGTTTGGACTGGTTTATACTGGTTTGGACTGGGAGGGACTGGTTTGTACTGGGACTGACTGGGTTATACTGGTTTGGACTGGTTTAAACTGGTCAGCATGCACTAAGACTGGGTTATACTGGTTTGTACTGGGACTGACTGGGTTATACTGGTTCCTACTGGTTTCTACTGGTTCCTACTAGGACAGACTGGTACTGACTGGTTTGTACTGGGACGGACTGGGACTGACTGCGACAGACCAGTTTATACTGGTACTGACTGGTTTATAGTGGTTCGTACTGGGATGGACTAGGACTGACTGGGTTCTACTGGTTTGTACTGGTTTGGACTGGGACTGACTGGGTTCTACTGGTTTAAACTGGTCAGCATGCACTAGGACTGGATTGTACTGGTTTGGACTGGTTTAAACTGGTCTGGACTCGCTAGGACTGGGTTATACCGGTTTACACTGGTTTGTACTGGGATGGACTGGGTTCTACTGGTTTGGACTGCAATGGACTGAGACTAACTGGTTTATACTGGTTTTTACTGGTATAGACTAGGACTGACTGGTTCCTACTGGTTTGTACTGGGACTGACTTGGGATATACTGGGAGTGACTGGTTTATACTGGGACAGACTGGAACTGACTCGCTTGTACTGGTTTATACTGGCATGGACTAGGACAGACTGGTTTATACTGGTACTGGCTGGTCTATACTAGTTTATACTGGGATTAACTCCTACCAACTGGTTTATACTGGTACAGACTGGTCTATACTGGTTTGTACTGGTCCAACCCCCCTCCATTAACTGGTTTATACTGGTCTGTACTGGTTTATACTGGTCTTGACTGGGTTAGACTGGTATGGACTGGGATAGACTGGTTTATACTGGTCCAACCCCCCCCAGCCCGGTCTGTACTGGTCCATACTGGTCTGTACTGGTCCATACCGGTCCAACCCCCCCCCAGCCCGGTCCATACTGGTTTATACTGGTCTGTACTGGTACCTGCTGGGCCAGCTCGCGGGTGGGCGCCAGCACCAGCGCCTGGGTGGCCTTGAGCTCCAGCTCCACCTGCTGCAGGATGGAGATGGCGAAGGTGGCGGTTTTACCTGTGCCCGACTGCGCCTGCGCGATGACGTCATAGCCTGGGGGGAGAGACAGGTAAACACAGGTGTGTCAGTGACAGGTGTGCCACCTGTGCCCGACTGCGCCTGCGCAATGACGTCATAGCCTGGGGGGACAGGGAAACAGACAGGTGTGTGACAGGTGTGTCAGTGACAGGTGTGTGTCTGTGTGCCACCTGTGCCCGACTGCGCCTGCGCGATGACGTCATAGCCTGGGGGGAGAGACAGGTGTGTTACAGGTGTGCACAGGTGTGTGTGTGTGTGACAGGTGTGTGTCTGTGTCACCTGTGCCCGACTGCGCCTGCGCGATGACGTCATAGCCTGGGGGGAGAGACAGGTGTGCACAGGTGTGTGTGTCAGTGACAGGTGTGTCAGCGACAGGTGTGTGTGTGTCACAGGTGTGTGTGTGCCACCTGTGCCCGACTGCGCCTGCGCGATGATGTCATAGCCTAAGGGAGACAGACAGGTGTGTTACAGGTGTGTCAGTGACAGGTGTGTGTGTGTGTGACAGGTGTGTGTCTGTGTCACCTGTGCCCGACTGCACCTGCGCGATGACGTCATAGCCTGGGGGGACAGGTAAACACAGGTGTGTCAGTGACAGGTGTGTGTGTGTGACAGGTGTGTGTGTGTCACCTGTGCCCGACTGCGCCTGCGCGATGACGTCATAGCCTGGGAGGAGAGACAGGTGTGTTACAGGTGTGTGTCAGTGTCACAGGTGTCTGTGTGTCACCTGTGCCCGACTGCGCCTGCGCGATGACGTCATAGCCTGCAGAGACACAGGTGTGTCACAGGTGTGTCAGTGACAGGTGTGAGTCACAGGCGTGTGAACGCACTCACAGGTGTGTGACAGGTGTGAGTTCCAGGTGTGTGAATGCACAGACAAGTGTGAGAGTTCCAGGTGTGCGAATGCACACACAGGTGTGTGACAGGTGTGAGTTCCAGGTGTGCGAATGCACAGACAGATGTGTGAGTTCCAGGTGTGTGAACGCACTCACAGGTGTGTGACAGGTGTGAGTTCCAGGTGTGTGAGATACAGGTGTGTGAGTTCCAGGTGTGTGAACACACACACAGGTGTGCGACGGGTGTGAGTCACAGGTGTGTGAATGTACTCACAGGTGTGAGTTCCAGGTGTGTGAACGCACACACAGGTGTGCGACAGGTGTGCGACAGGTGTGTGAACGCACACACAGGTGTGTGACAGGTGTGAGTCACAGGTGTGTGAACACACAGACAGGTGTGAGTTCCAGGTGTGAGTTCCAGGTGTGTGAACGCACTCACAGGTGTGAGTTCCAGGTGTGTGAACACACACACAGGTGTGCGACAGGTGAGCCCTGGGATGAACTGGAACAGACCGGCAGCACTGGGGCTGCACTGGTTTATACTGCACACACCTGCCCAGGTGTTTCCAGGTGAGTTTTACCTTTGATGCAGGGCAGGATGGCCGAGGGTTTCTCAAAGCCGTAGGCTGTACTGGGTTACACTGCACACACCTGCCCAGGTGTTCCCAGGTGTTCCCAGGTGAGCTCTCACCTTTGATGCAGGGCAGAATCGCCCTCTGCTGGATGGCCGAGGGTTTCTCGAAGCCGTGGGCTGTACTGGGTTATACTGGTCTATACTGGGCTGTACTGGGGCAGGTCCCACACTCCTGAGCACACCTGAGCACACCTGTCCAGGTGAGTTTACCTTTGATACAAGGCAGAATCGCTCTCTGCTGGATGGCCGAGGGTTTCTCGAAGCCGTAGGCTGTACTGGGTTATACTGGTCTATACTGGGCTGTACTGGGGCAGGATGGCACACACCTGAGCACACCTGAGCACACCTGTCCAGGTGAGTTTACCTTTGATGCAGGGCAGGATGGCTCTCTGCTGGATGGCCGAGGGTTTCTCGAAGCCGTAGGCGTAGATCCCGCGCAGCAGCGCCTCCGACAGGTTCATCTCGTCAAAGCTGTCCACCACCTCGTGCCAGTTGCTCTGCACCAGTACGGACCAGTACAGACCAGTAAGGACCAGTAAGGACCAGTACAGACCAGTACAGACCGGTACAGACCGGTACAAACCGGTACAGCGCGGCCCCGCCCAATCCCAGTAGGGATGAGGGGCTGGCCCAGTCTGACCAGTTCAATTTGGACGCCTCCCAGTTCATCCCAGTCTGGCTCCAACCCCTCCCAGTCCATCCCAGTTTAACTCCAGCGCCTCCCAGTTCATCCCAGTTTGGTTTGGACCCCTCCCAGTCCATCCCAGTTTGGCTCCAACCCCTCCCAGTCCATCCCAGTCTGGCTCCAACCCCTCCCAGTCCATCCCAGTTTAACTCCAGCGCCTCCCAGTTCATCCCAGTTTGGTTTGGACCCCTCCCAGTCCATCCCAGTTTGGCTTCAGCCCATCCCAGTCCATCCCAGTTTAGCTCCAGCCCATTCCAGTCTGGCTCCAACCCCTCCCAGTCCACCCCACTCTGACCCAACCCATACTGGGAGTGCCCTGAGCCAAACTGGGACGAACTGGGACAGGTCTCAGTCCAACTGGGAGGGGCTCAGCTCATACTGGGAGGAGGCCAGACCTTACTGGGAGGACTGGACTGACCGCCCAGTCACCCCAGTAAAGCCCAGTGCCCCTCCCAGTCCAACTCCGACCCCTCCCAGTCCATCCCAGTCCCATCCCAGTCCCCCCCAGTCCCCCCCAGTCCATCCCAGTCCATCCCAGTCCCTCCCAGTCCCATCCCAGTCCATCCCAGTCCCTCCCAGTCCCATCCCAGTCCCATCCCAGTCCCATCCCAGTCCCTCCCAGTCCCATCCCAGTCCCATCCCAGTCCCATCCCAGTCCCATCCCAGTCCATCCCAGTCCATCCCAGTCCCTCCCAGTCCCATCCCAGTCCATCCCAGTCCATCCCAGTCCCTCCCAGTCAGGCCCCATCCCCCTCCCAGTCCCTCCCAGTCTCTGACCTCGATGACCCCGTCCGGCTCCATCCCCTCGGGGCCGCTCTCGCGGGATCTGTCAGAGGCGACACCATGACGTCATCGCGGCTGTGTCGTGACGTCACCGCCGCCGTATCGCGACATTCCCGCGCGTTTTTCCCTCCCTCCCACGTGACCGGAAGAGGCCCCGGCCCCTCCCCCCCTCCGACCACGCGGCGCCACCGGAAGTTCCCTCAGGGCGAAAGCCGCGCCCACTTCCGGCTTCTTTCCTTCCCGGACCAACCAATCGGCGCTCACGCCGGGCGTGACGTCACCGCGCACGCCGGGACAATGGAGGCGCGCGCGGCGCCACCACGTGGGCGGGGGAGTGGGGGGAAGGGAGGGAACCGGGAAGGGAAAAAACAAAAAAACGGGAAAAAACCGGCGGAAAAGCGGGAAAAACCCGCGGAAAACCGGGAGAAACCACGCGGGGAACAGCGGGGAAAGCGGAAGGGCAGGAAATTAAAGGGAAAAGAGAAAGATCCCGGGCGGGTCCCCAGAGAAAAGCGCGGCGGGAACGCGAGACCGCCGCCCGCGCTCCCCTCCTCCCCTCGGGCGGGGGTCGCTGCGCCCTCCCCGACCCCCATGGCCGCCCCTGCCCTGTCCCCGCCGCTATCGCACCGACTGTCGTGACTCGCCGACATCTCCGGGCCGCGCTCAGGGCCCCCCCCCGCCCGCCGCCGCCTTAAGAAGGGCCCGGGCCGCGCCCCCCCCCGCGCCCCGATTGGTCCGATCCGCCCAAACCGCGCCCACGCCGCTCTCTGATTGGCTGCTGTCCCCAAGCCTCGCCCGTTCCGCGCGCTGATTGGTCGGTGTTTTTAAGCCCCGCCTCCTCTGAGCGCCCATTCACACAGGCGAGGAGGAGGCGTGGCCAAAGCGCGGAAGGGGCGTGGCCGGAGCGAACCACGTGGGGGAAGCGGGGGGGGGGGGGTTCGGCCGCCCCTCCCCCAACCGGCCCCGAAATGTCCCCAAAATGCCCCAAAAACGGCCCCGAATGACCCCAAACGCCCCCAGGTGTCCCCCGGACCCCTCCCCCACCCCAAAACCTCCCAAATTCTCCCCCCAAAATGTCCCCAAATCACCCCTGGACCCCCCCCCCCAAATAACCCAAAAATGTCCCCCCCCGGCCCCTCCCCCACCCAACCCCCCTCCCAAATTCCCTAAAATTCCCCAAAATCCCCACAAAACACCAAACTTACCCCAAAATTCCCCCCAAAATCCTCCAAAATTGCTCCGAAATCCCCAAAAATCTCCCAACCCCCCCCAAAAAAATCCCCCAAAATCCCGAAAATTCCCCCAAAAACACCAAACTTCCCCCAAAATTCCCCCCAAAATCCCCTCAAATCGCCCAAATTCCCCCCAAAAAACCCCAAAATTCCCCCAAAATCCTCAAAAAAAATCCCCCCAAATTCCCCCAAAACCACCGAACTTCCCCAAAATTCCGCCAAAATCCCCAAACCCCCCCCCCAATCTCCCCAAAAATCCTCCAAATTCCCCCAAATTCCCAAAATTCCCCCCAAATCCTGAAAATTCCCCCAAAACACCAAACTTACCCCATAATTTCCCCTAAAAATCCCCCAAATCCCCCCAAATCCTCCAAAAAATCCCCCAAAATTCCCCCCTAACCACTAAACTTCCCCAAAAATCCCCCAAAATCCCCCCAAAAATCCTCCAAAAAAACCCCCAAAATTCCCCCAAATTCCCCAAGTCCTGAAAATTCCCCCAAAACACCAAACTTACCCCATAATTCCCCTAAAATTCCCCCAAAATTCCCCCAAAATTCCACCAAAATCCTCCAAAAAATCCCCCAAAATCCTCAAAAATCCCCAAAATTCCCGATTTTTCACCACTTTCACTCTTTATTCCCATTTTTTTTTCCCCCTCTTTTCCCGCCCTCGGCATCAAACCCGGCCCCGGGGGGTGGGGGAGGGGAAATTTGGGGACCCCCTCCCCCCCCCGGGCCCATCCCCCACCCCCGGACCGGGAATTTGGGGGGAATTTGGGATTTTTTAGGAATTTTCAGGGCCCCCCCTCCCCCATTTTCCTTCCAAAAATCCATTTTTGGTCAATTTGGGGTTAATTTGGGGAGAGGTTTTTGGGGTTTTTGGACCCAAATTTCAGGGGAGCCCCAAAAACCCCAAATTCCCCCAAATTTCCCCCAAATTTCCCCAAAATTCCCATTTTAATCCCCAAAACTTCGCTGCTTCGTCATATTTTGGGCGTTTTTCGGGGTTTTTTTTGGGGTTTTTTTTGGGATTTTTGGGTTTTTCAGGAAGTTCGGGAGCCAAAATTTGGAGGAGCCCAAAAAACACCCCAAATCCCCCCAAAATAATATATTTTGGTGGGTTTTGGGGGGATTTTTTGGGTTTTTTTGCGGGAATTTTTTGGGTTTTTTGGGGGATTTTTGGGTTTTTCAGGAAATTCGGGACCCAAATTTCGGGGGACCCCCAAACACCCCAAAAATCCCCCCAAAATAATCAATTTTTGATGGGTTTTAGGGGGTTTTTTTTGGGATCTTCAGACGGTTTTGGGGGATTTTCAGGGGTTTTTTTTGGATTTTGGGGTTTTCCCACAAATTTTGGGGGCTTTTGGGGGGATTTTCGGGTTTTTTCAGGATTTTGGGGTTTTCCCCCCAAATTTTTTGGGGTGTTCTCAAAGGGCCAGCTGGCAGTGGCAGAGCTCCTCGTACATCAGGCGGCTTCGTCGTATTTCGGCCGTTTTTTGGGGGATTTTTGGGTTTTTTTGAGATTTTTGGGGGTTTCTCCCCAAATTTTTGGGTTTTTTGAGGGGATTTTTGCGGGGTTTTTTTGGGGATTTTTGGGGGGTTTTTTGGGGAATTTTGGGGGGGATTTTCGTTATTTTTGGGATTTTGGGGTTTTCCCCCCCAAATTTTTTGGGGTGTTCTCAGAGGGCCAGCTGGCAGCGGCAGAGCTCCTCGTACATCAGGCGGCTGCGTCGTATTTCGGCCAATTTTTTGGGAATTTTGGGGGTTTTTGGGGGGATTTTCGCGGGGTTTTTTGGGGTTTTGGGGGGATTTTTGGGTTTTTTCGGGATTTTGGGGTTTCCCCCCCAAATTTTTTGGGGTTTTCTCAGAGGGCCAGCTGGCAGTGGCAGAGCTCCTTGTACATCAGGCGGCGCAGGTGGGGCATGTCCTGCTGCGTGAAGCTGAACGGGCGCCCCAGCGCCAGGAACTTGCAGTACTGGGGGGGAAAAAATCCCAAAAAAAAGTGAATTTTGGGGTCAGGGAAAAAAAAAAAATTAATTTCCAAAATAACCAGAAAAAAAAATCGATTCGGAGGTGGAAAAACGACAAAAAAAATCCAATAAAAATCACAAAAAAAAATCGATTTGGAGGTGGAAAAACGACAAAAAAATCAATAAAAATCACAAAAAAAAAATTAATTCGGAGTCAGGAGATATTTGAAAAATTTAATTTGGGGTGGGGAAAAAGGGAAGAAATTAATTAAAAAGAAAAATCAGGAAAAAAATTTAATTTGGGGTCGGGAAATATTGGAAGAATTTAATTTGGGGTGGGGAAAGAGCGAAGGAATTAATTATAAAAAAGTCAGGAAAAGAAATTAATTTGGGGGCGGGAAAAATGAAAAAAAAGTTTAAAAAAAATCATAAAAAAATGAATTTGGGGTTTGAAAACGTTTTTAAAAATTAATTAAGAAAAAAAAAGCACAAAAGAAAATGTGGGGTTGGAAAAACCCCCCCCGAAACAAAAGAATAAAAATCATAAAAAAGAATTAATTTGGAGTCAAGAAAAATTAAAGGATTCAACAAAAAAAAATCAGAAAAAAAAATTGATTTAGGGTCAGGAAAAGAAAGAAATTAAAAAAAAAAATCAGAAAAAAAAATAATTTGGGAGCGGGGAAAATCAGAAAAACGACTTTTAAAAAAAATCACAAAATAAAAATTGATTTGGGGTGAGGAAAAATTAAAGAAATTAATAAAAAAAAAATCACCAAAAAATCACAAAAAAAAAAAAAATTGCGGTAGGAAAAACCAAAAAAAAAAACCAAAAAAATTCCTGAATATTCCCTAAAAAACCTCCCCACAATTCCCCAAAATCCCCCCCCAAAATTCCCAAAAATCTCTCCAAAAAATCCCAAAATTCCCCCCCAATCCCCCTCACCTGCAGCACGAAGGCGCCGCAGTCGCTGTCGTTGTTCTGCCGGGCGACGTTCTGGGGGGAAAAACCCAAATTCGGGGATTTTTTGGGGAACTTTTTTTTGACATTTTTAAGGAATATTTTTGAGATTTTTCAGGGATTTTTGGAGGGATTTTTTTGGGATTTTTAAGGGAACTTTTTTTGGGAATTTTGAAGAATTTTTGAAGTGTATTTCGGGGATTTTTAAGGGAATCTTTTGGAATTTTTAAAGGATTTGGGTTTGGATTTTAAAGCGCTTTTAGGGAATTTGAAAGGATTTTTTGGGGGATTTTTGGGATTTTTTGGGGGTTTTGGGATGTCCCAGGGCAGATTTTTGGGGTGATTTTGGGTGTTTTGGGGGTGATTCTGGGCGTTTTTGGGATGATTTTGGGATGATTTTGGGTGGCTTTCGGCTGATTTCAGGTTTTTCTAGAGTAATTTTGGGGGGTTCTGGGGTGATTTTGGGAGGTTTTGGGGTGATTTGGGGGGTTTTTGGAGATTTTTGGGGTGATTTTGGGGCGTTTTGGGGTGATTCTGTGGGGTTTTGGGGTTATTTGGGGGTTTTGGGGGCGGTTCTGGGTGTTTTGGGGATGATTTCGGGTGGCTTTGGGCTGATTTTAGGTGTTTCTGGGGTGATTTTGGGGTTTTTGGGGTGATTTTGGGGGGTTTTGGGATGGTTTTGGGTGGTTTTGGGGTGATTTTGGGGGGTTTTGAAGTGATTCGGGGGTGACTTCAGGGATTCTTGGGGTGATTTTAGGCGTTTCTGGGGGGGGGTTGGGTTTTTTGGGGTGATTTTGGGTGATTTTGGGGGTTTTCGGGGTGATTTTGGGGGTTTTTGGGGTAATTTTGGATGTTTTCGGGGTGATTTTGGGGCAGTTTTGGGCGTCTTTGGGGTGATTTTGGGGGTTTTTGGGGTGATTTTGGGGGTTTTCAGGGTGGGTTTGGGGTGATTTTGGGGGGTTTTGGGGTAATTTTGGGTGCTTTCGGGGTGATTTGGGATGTTTTTGGGGTGATTTTAAGGGATTTCGGGGTGATTTTGGGGGTTTTCAGGGTGATCTTGGGGGTTTTCGGGGTGATTTTGGGGGTTTCCGGGGCCCTGGCCTCACCATTTTGAAGGCGCCCCTCCAGCCCTCCCGGAAGTCCGGCCGCTCCTTCTTGTCGGCCTCGGCCTGGAGGTAGCGGCAGATGTGCTGGGGGCGGGGCCAGAGGGGGGCGTGGTCAGCGAGGGAGGGCGTGGTCACATCGACCGCGCACACCGTGCTGCCTCCTGCAAGCCACGCCCCCCAAACGGGAAGCCCCGCCCCTCAAACAGCAAGCCCCGCCCCTGCCCTGTCCTCCAAACCACGCCCCCAAAACCTGAAGCCACGCCCAGCCATGCCACGCCCCTTAAAGCCACACCCACACCCTTTAGAAGAGAATTTGAGCGCTCAAGGTTTGGCCACGCCCCTTTTCTTTTGGCCACGCCCCCAAAGCTTGTGACCACACCCCGTTCTCAAGAGGCCACGCCCCCAATTTAACCCATCCCGAAGCAGAGTCAAGGAAAATTAAACTAAATTAAATTAAATTAAATTAAATTAAAATTTGTTGCTTCTTTGCGCCCCGCCCATCTCAAATTCCTTATCCCGTGACCACGCCCAGATCTTGGATGGCCACACCCACCTCGAGCAAGCCACGCCTCTTCCCTTTTAACCCCTTAACTTAAACCCCGCCCCTTCCTGGTTGCCAAGCTTTAGCCACGCCCACTTTTGTGTGGCCACGCCCACTTTTCGCGTGGCCACGCCCACACTTGGGACCCCTGCAGCTCCCCATTTAACCCTTTGTATCCCAAAACCAATGGAATTCCCACCAAAACCGAGCGATCACCTCGGCGAAACTTAAACCCCGCCCCTTCCTAATTATAAAACCTAGGCCACGCCCACTTACTGCGTGGCCACGCCCACAATTGAGAGCCGCACCCCTCCCCATTTAACCCTTTCGACCTCTAAACCAAAGCTCCTTTTGACATAAATGAAGCCACCACCTCAGCTAAACTTAAACCCCGCCCCTTCCTAATTATAAAACCGAGGCCACGCCCACTCATTGCGTGGCCACGCCCACCAGTGGGCCCCATATCGCTCCCCATTTAACCCTTTGTATCCCACAACCAAAGGAACTTCAAACAAAGCGATGCGAGTTTAAGCCCCGCCCCTTCCTGATTATGAAACGTGGCCACGCCCACTTTTTTGCGGCCACGCCCCCCGGCGTTTCGCGGCCCCGCCCACCTTGGGGCAGCGGCGGTTGAGCGTGCGCTGCGAGTCGAAGTAGGTGATGGTGCGGCGCGCCACGTCCACGGCCACCAGCGACCAGTGCACCTCCAGGTGGATGGGGATCAGCAGCAGCTCCTTCCCGAAAATGTCCACCTGCCGGGGGGGGCGGGGCCACACCTGGGACACGCCCACCAGCTCGGGAGGCCACGCCCACCCCGCTTTGTCCCACCCCCATGAGGTAAAAAAAAATCCACAGGGGAATTGGGAGCAAATTGAGGGAAAAGGGGAGGGCGTTAAAGGGTTAAGGGGAGGCCACGCCCACTTTTGGGGTGGGGAGTGAGGGGCGTGTCCACGATAAGCCACGCCCACCCCGCTGCCATGCCCCACCCCTCCCCCAGGTAAAAAACATCCCCGGGGAAATTGGGAGGAAATTGAGGGAAATGGGGATGGGATTAAAGGGTTAAAGGAGGGGCCACGCCCACTTTTGGGGTGGGGAGTGGGGGCGTGTCCACAATAAGCCACGCCCACCCCGTTGCCGTGCCCCACCCCTCCCCCAGATAAAAAAAATCCCCAGAGAAATTGGGAGGAAATTGAGGGAAATGGGGCAGGGATTAAAGGGTTAAAGGAGGGGCCACTTTTGGGGCGGGGAGTGAGGGGCGTGTCCACGATAGGCCACGCCCACCCTACAAAAAGACAAAAATCCAGAGGGAAATTGGGCAAAAAAGGGGCAAAATTGGGCAAAAACCAGTAAAGGGCGGAGGTAAAGGGGCGGTGACAGGAAAGGAGGCCACGCCCACTTGGAGAGCCATGCCCACTTGGGGGCCACGCCCATTAAAAGGCCACACCCGCCACAAAAAAAATTCCCAGTTAAACGACCCCAAATTGACCCCAAATCAGTCGAATTTGGGGCTGGGCAATTAAGGGGCCACGCCCACTTGAGGCCTGGAAAGGCCCCGCCCACATTTAAAGTGCCCCACCCCATTTAAGCACGCCTAAGCTCCTCCCACCTCATTAACACCAGTGGCCACGCCCTCCTCATTAACATGCACGTGGCCACGCCCACACCTGACAACGCTCCTGGGGTTTAAATGCTTTGGAGCCCCGCCCACCTCATTAAGCCCTGCCAGGCCACGCCCACCCCCGGCCCCGCCCCTCACGTTCTTGGTCCAGCGCTGGACGCCCTCGTAGCCGCGGGTGCGGAGCTTGTCGTAGAAAAAGGAGTTGAAGAAATGCACCTGGGGAGGGGGAGGGGCTCACCTGGGGCACGCCCACCACACCTGGGGCACGCCCACCACACCTGGGGCACGCCCACCACACCTGGGGCGCGCCCTAAGACACGTGGGGCACGCCCACCACACCTGGGGCACGCCCACCACACCTGGGACACGCCCACCACACACCTGGGACACACCCAAGGACATGCCCACCACACCTGGGACACGCCCACGCACACCTGGGACACGCCCACGCACACCTGGGACACGCCCACACACACCTGGAACACGCCCACGCACACCTGGGACACGCCCACGCACACCTGGGACACGCCCACGTGCACCTGGGACACACCCACCATACACCTGAGACACGCCTGCACACACCTGGGACACGCCCGTCACACCTGGGACACGCCCACACACACCTGGAACACGCCCACGCACACCTGGGACACACCCACCATACACCTGAGACACGCCTGCACACACCTGGGACACACCCATGCACACCTGGGACACACCCATGCACACCTGGGACATGCCCGTCACACCTGGGACACGCCCACACACACCTGGAACACGCCCACTCACACCTGGGACACGCCCAAGCACATCTGGAACACGCCCACACACACCTGGAACACGCCCACACACACCTGGAACACGCCCACACACACCTGGAACACGCCCACGCACACCTGGGACACGCCCACTCACACCTGGGACACGCCCACGCACACCTGGGACACGCCCACGCACACCTGGGACACACCCACCATACACCTGAGACACGCCTGCACACACCTGGGACACGCCCACCACACCTGGGACACGCCCACACACACCTGGGCCACGCCCACCACACCTGGGCCCCGCCCCCCGCCCGCTCACCTTGTCGGGCACGGCGTCCATCACCAGGTCCCCGTACATGTTCATCACCTGGGGGGGACCCAAAAGTCATCTGGGGGGCCCCGAAACCCCCAAAATTCTTCCCCAAAATCCCAAAATTCCTGCCCAAAATCCAAAAAATTCCTCACAAAACCTCCAAATATTCCAAAAAATATTCTCAAAAATTCCAAAAAAAATTCCGGAAAAAATCCCCAAAAAACCTCAAAAACTTCCTAAAAAATTCCCCCCCAAAACATTCCCAAAAATTGCATAAAAATCTCAAAAAATTCCCCAAAATTCAAAAAAAATCCCAAAATATTCTCCAGAAAAACTCAAAATATTCCTAAAAAATCCCAAAAAATTCCCAGGAAATCCCAAAAATTTTCAAAAAAATTCCAAAAAAACCTCAAAAAAATCCAAAGAAATCCTAAAAAAATTCCCAAATAAAAACCTGCAAAAAAATCCCGAATAATTCCAAAAAAATCTCAAAAAATCCCCTAAAATCCAAAAAAAATCTTGAAAAATTCCTAAAAAATTCTCAAAAAAATCCCAAAAAATCCTAAAAAATTCCTCAAAATTTCTAAAAAAATTCCAAAAAAACTCCAAAAAAATCCCAAAAATTTCCAAAAAAATTCCCAAATAATCCCAAAAAATACCCAAAAAAATCCCAAAAAACCCCAAAAAATCCCCCAAAAATCACAAAAAATCCAAAAACAATTCCCAAAAAAAAGTCCCTAAAAATTCCCCCAGAAATGCCAAAAAATTCCAAAAAAATCTCAAAAAATCCCAAAAGATCTTCCAAAAAATTCCCAAAAAATCCCCAAAAATCCCAAAAAAATTCCCAAAAAATTTCTGAAAAATTCCCAAAAATTTCCCAAAAAACCCCAAAACTCAAAAAAAATTTAAAAAACCCCAAAAAATTTCTAAAAAATCCCTAAAAATTCCCAAAAAATCCAAAAAAATTCCCAAAAGTCCCCAAAAAAAACCCCAAAATTCTCCCTAAAATTCCCCAAAAATTCAAAAAATAATCTCCAAAAATTCCCAAAAAATCCCCCAAAAAACTTTCCAAAAATACCCAGAATTCTCTGTAAAATTCCAAAAAAAACCCCACAAAATTTCCAAAAAAATCCAAAAAAAATCCCAAAAAATCCCCAAAATATTCCGGAAACTCCCCCGACCTGGTCGTTGAGCCAGTTGGGGCCGTAGAGCGTCTGCAGGTCGTCCATGGTCAGCACGTGGCGCTTGTAGCTGACGCGGAACCCCCCAAAAAATTCCCCAAAAATTCCCAACAAACCCCAAAAAAATCTCAAAAAATTCCTAAAAAAGTCCCCAAAAACACCCCCCCCCAAAAAAATCCCAAAAAGTTCCCCAAAAAACCTCAAAGTTATCAAAAAATTCCAAAAAATCCTCAAAAAATCCCAAAATGTTCCTCAAAAAATTACAAAAAATTCCTAAAAAAATTCCCAAAAATCCCCAAAAACTTCCAAAAAAATCCAAAAAAATCATTAAAAATTCCTCAAATTTTTTCCCAAAAAATCACAAAAAATTCCCAAAAAACTCCACAAAAATCCCCCCAAAAAATCCAAAAAAATTAAAAAAAAAAACCTGAGAAAATCCGAAAAAATTCCCAAAAATTCCCAAAAAATTCCCAAAAAATCCCCAAAAATTCCCAAACTCCCCCGACCTGGTCGTTGAGCCAGTTGGGGCCGTAGAGCGTCTGCAGGTCGTCCATGGTCAGCACGTGGCGCTTGTAGCTGACGCGGAACCCTCGGAGCAGCGCGTTCCCCGGCAGGCGCTGGTAGGACTGCAGCAGCTGCTGCACCGAGCCCCGCCTGCCCCAGGGACAATTCCCAAAGTCGTTCCCAGGAAATTCCCAGAATTCCCCGAAATTCCCCTGAAATTCCCTGAAATTCCCACAAAATTCCTGCGAAATTCCTCTGAAATTCCAACGAAATTTCCCCAAATTCCTGTGAAATTCCCGCAAAGTTCCCAGGAAATTCCCACAAACTTCCCGCGAAATTCCCACGAAACTCCTCAGGGAATTCCCACAAAACTCCCATGAAATTCCCACGGAATCCTCACAAAATTCCCACAAAATCCCCATAAAATTCCCATAAAATTCCAACAAAATTCCCACAAAGTTCCCGCAGAATTCCCACAAAGCTCCCGCAGAATTCTCGCAAAATTCCCATAAAATTCCCACAAAATCCTCACAAAATTCCCACGAAATTCCCATGAACTTCCCACAAAGTTCCTATAAAATCCCCGTAAAATTCCAACAAAATTGCAACAAAATTCCCACAAACTTCCCGTGGAATTCACAGAAAATTCCTACAGAATTCCCATAAAATTCCAACAAAATTCCAACAAAATTCCCATGAAATTCCTGCAAAATTCCCACGAGATTCTCAAAAAATTCCAAAAAAATTCCAACAAAACTCCCAACTAAATACCAACAAAATTCCCACAAAATCCCCACGAAATCATCCCCGAGACTTCGTACAAACCGCGCTAGGACCCCCCCCCAAAAATTCCTAAAATTCCCTAAAAATCCACAGAAATTCCCCCAAAATTCCCCAAAATTCCCCAAATTCCAAAAAATTCCCAAGATTCCCATAAATTCCCACGAAATTCCTGTAAAATTCCCATGAAATTCTGGCAGAATTCCCGCAAAATTCCCGCGAAGTTCCCACACACTTCCTGTAAAATTCCCACAAAATCCTCACGAAATTCCTACGTAAGTCCCACACAATTCCCATAAAATTCCCATGAAATTCCCACGAAATTCCTGCAGAATTCCCACGACGTTCCCACAAAATTCCCACAAAATTCCTGTAAAATTCCCACAAGATTACCACAAAACTCCCACAAAATTCCTGCAAAATCCTCATGAAATTCCCACAAAAGCCCCACAAAATTCCTGTAAAATTCCCATGAAATTTCCACAAAATTCCCACAAAATTCCTGCAAAATTCCCATGACATTCCCATGAAATTCCCCCAGAATTCCCATAAAATTCCCACAAAACTCCAGCAGAATTACTGCAAAATTCACAGAAAATTCCCATGAAATTCCCACAAAATTCCCATAAAGTCCCCATGGAATTCCCACAGAATTCCCACAAAATTCCCACAAAATTCCTGCAGAATTCCCACTAAATCCTCATAAAATTCCCACAAAACTCCCAGAATTCCCCAAAATGCCATAAAAATCCCCCCCAAAACCACTCTAGGACCCCCCAAAAATTCCAAAAAAATTCCCAAAATCTCCCCAAAATTCCCGGAAACTCCCAGAATCCTCTGCGGCACCTCTGGGGGGTGCTGAACTCCTGCTGGAAAATGTCCTCGAGCTTCTCCACCACCTCGTCGGCGCTGACCGGGATCAGGCTCCCGTAGGCCTGCAGGAACTCATCCAGGATGCCTGGAATTGCCACAGAATTCCCATAAAATCCCCCTGAAATTCCTGAAAAATCCCCCTGAAATTCCCACAAAATTCCCACAAAATCCCCCTGAAATTCCCACAAAATTCCCATAAAATCCCCCTGAAATTCCCACAGAATCCCCCTGGAATCCCCACAAAATTCCCATAAAATCCCCCTGAAATTCCTGAAAAATTCACCTGAAATTCCCACAAAATTCCTCTGAAATTCTCACAAAATTCCCATGAAACTCCCAAAAAATTCCCATGAAATTCCTACAAAAATCCCCTGAAATTCCCACGAAAATCCCAGAAATTCCCACAAAAATCCTAGAAATTCAAACAAAAATCCCCAAAATTCCCACGAAAATCCCAAAAATTCCAACGAAAATCCCAAAATTCCCTCAAAAATCCCAGAAATTCTCACAAAATTCCCATAAAATCCCCACAATATTCCCACAAAATTCCTCAGAAATTCCCACAAAATCCCCCTGAAATTCCCATGAAATTCCCCAGAAATTCCCACAAAAAATCCCAGAAATTCAAACAAAAATCCCCAAAATTCCCACGAAAATCCCAGAAATTCCCACAAAATCCCCCTGAAATTCCCACAAAATTCCTGCAGAATTTTCACAAAATTCCCCAGAAATTCCCACGAAAATCCCAGAAATTCCCACGAAAACCCCAGAATTTCCCACAAAATCCCCAAAAAATCCCCCTGAAATTCCCACAAAATTCCCGTGAATTTCCCACAAAATTCCCAAAATTCCTGTGAAAATCCCAAAAATTCCCAGGAAAATCTAAAAATTCCCACAAAAATCCCAAAAATTCCCACAAAATCCCCCTGAAATTCCCACAAAATTCCTGCAAAATTCCTGAAAAATTCCCCCGGTGAGGTCAGCGCAGCCCCAGACCTCGGGAGCCCCGAATTCCCACAAAAATCCCAGAAATTCCCACAAAATCCCAGGATTCCCCCCGCAAAATCCGAAAATTCCTGCCAAAACGCCACAAAATTGCTTCCAAGGCCCCCAAAAAATTCCTCAAAACATTCCTAAAAAATGCCAAAAAGTTCTCCAAAAAATCCCCAAGAAATCCTTAAAAAATTCCCAAAAAAAATCCCAAAAATCCCTAAAAAATCTCCTAAAAAATTTCCGACAAATCTAAAAAAAAATTCCCAAAAACTTCTAAAAAAAATTCGCAAAAATCCCAAAAAAATTTCCCAAAAAATTCCATAAATATTCCCAGAAATTTCTGGAAAAAAAATCCAAAAAAATTCCTGGGAAAATCCCAAGTGTTCCCACAAAAATGCCCAAAATCCCTGTGAACATTTCCGCTCACGGTGACGTCATCACCTGAAGCCCCACCCCCGATGACGTCACCACCCCAAATCCCCGCCCCCCTCGATGACATCACAATCCCGACCCCTCGCTTCCCAATGACGTCACCCACCCAGAATTCCCCTCCCCGGTGACGTCATCGCCCCAAACTTCAGCTCCCTGATGACGTCACGTCCCGCCCCCCCCCATGACGTCAGCGATGACGTCACTCACTCTGGACGCAGGTCACGTGCTCCTCGCGCAGGGGGGGGCTGGGCTGGCTGGGGGGCGGGGGCCCGCGCGGGGGGCGGGGCCGGAGGGGCGGGGCCGTGGGGGCGGAGCTCGGGCTCGGCCCCGCCCCCTCCGGTGACGTTGCTGATCAGGATGGGGGCCTGGCCGGGGGGGGGAGGGGCGCAGGGGGGGGAGGGGCAGCCGGGGAGCAGCCCCGCCCCTCCCCCCCCGCCCAGCCCGTTCAGGAGGAGACCTGGGGGGGGGGGGGAGGGGAAAGGGGGGGGAGGGGTGAGAGAGAGACCCTAAAGTTGGCCCCGCCCCCTTCATTTGGGACCTCCCCCCGATTAATAAACCCCGCCCCCACCAAAACTTGGGCCCCTCCCCCCATTTTGGGACTCCTCCCCCCAAATGCAAGCCCCTCCCCCAAAATCCAAGCTCCGCCCTCACGTCCAAGCCCCGCCCCCAAAACCTAGCTCTGCCCCCACACCCAGGCTCCTCCCCAATTTAAGCCCCGCCCCCAAAATCCAAGCCCCTCCCTCAAATCCAAGCCCCTCCCCCAAAATCCAAGCCCCTCCCTCAAATCCAAGCCCCTCCCCCAAATCCAAGCCCCTCCCCCGAATTAAGCCCCTCCCCCAAACCCAACCCCACCCACTTTTGGGCTCCTCCCCCCGGTTGCCCCTCCCTCCCTTTGGCCCCTCCCCCTCCTCTCACCTTCATCTCCCCCCTCCCCTCCCCCCAGCCCCTCCCCCACCTCCCCCTCCCCGAAACTCTCGGCGGGGTGGGGGAGGGGCGGCAGCGCCAGCGGCGGGGGGAGGGGCAGCTGCAGGTGGGGGAGGGGCGGGAACGCCGCTGCCGAGCCGGGTGGGGGAGGGGCGGCCCCTCCCCCCCCTCCTCTGCTGCTGCTGCTGCTGCACTTCGGGTTCTGCGGGGGGTGGGGGAGGGGCCGGGCGGCCCGGAGGGAGGGGGGCGGGGCTCTGCGGACGCCCCTCCCCCCCCGGCGGCGGGCGGGGCCCCCCCAGAGCCCCCCCCGGGCCAGGAGGAGCCGCAGCAGCTGCAGCGCCCGCAGCCGCCGCCGGGGGGGCGCCCTTGCGGCGCCAAAATTTGGGGGGGAGGGGCCCCGAGACCCCCCAGCCCCTCCCCCCGCCCGCCCGGGGCCGCTCCGGCCCCTCCCCCAGGGCCCAGGGAGGGGGGGGAGGGGAGGAGGAGGGGGGAGGGGAGGAGGAGGAGAGGGGGGAGGGGCTGCTGCCCCCCCCGGCCCCTCCCCCCCCGCAGTTCGGCGGCGCCTCCTTCATGGCCTGGGGGGGGGGAGGGGGAGGGGTGAGAGGGGGGAGGGGAGGGGGAAACCCCTCCCCCCAAAATATGGGGAACGGGGGAAACCCGTTAAATTCCCAAAATTTCCATTAAATTCCCCAAAATTCCCATTAAATTCTCAAAATTCCCATTAAAAACCCAAAATTCCCATTAAATTCCCAAAATTCCCATATAATTCCCAAAATTCCCATTAAATTCCCCAAATTCCCATCAAATACCCCCAAAATTCCCATTAAATTTCCCCAAAATTCCCCCAAAATTCCCTTAAAATTCCCATCACATTACCCTAAAATTCTCATTAAACTCCCAAAATTCCCGTTAAATTCCCAAATTTCCCATCAAATCCCAAAAATTCCCATTAAATTTCCCAAATTCCCATTGAAGCCACAAAATTCCCATTAAATCCCCCCCAAAATTCCCATTAAATTCCCCCCAAAATTCCCATTAAATTCCAAAAATTCCCATTAAATTCCCAAAATTCCCCCAAATTTCCCATCAAATTTCTAAAATTCCCACCAAACCCTCAAAATTCCCAATAAATTCCCCAAAATTCCCAATAAATTCCCAAAATTCCCATTAAATTTCCACCCAAATTCCCATCAACCCCCCAAAATTCCCATTAATTATCTCCAAATTATTAATAAATCCTAAATATTCCCATCAAAGCCCCAAAATTCCCCTTAAATTCCCCCAAAATTCCCATTAAATTCCCAAAACTCCCCTTAAATTCCCCCCAAATTCCCATTTTTTCCCCCCAAAATTACCAATTGCTCCCCCAAAACGACCTCGATTCCCCGAAATCCCCCGAAAGCCTCCGAAATCCTCCGAACTCCTCCGAAATCCCCCGAAAGCTTCCGAATTCCCCCGAATTCCCCCGAACTCCCCTCAGAATCCCCTCAGGATCGCCCCCATATTCCCGATCCCCCCATATCCCTCCCTTTTCCCCTCCCCCATTCCCCCCCCCCCGCTCTCCAGAGCGCCTCCCCCGTTCCCGGCCGCCCCCGGGCCCCTCCCCCGGCGAGATTTTGGGGATAAATTTGGGGGTTTTGGGTTTTTTTTGGAATTTTTGGGATCCACGCTCACCCCGGGCCGGCCTCGCTCAGGTCCCTCCCCGCCGGCGCTGGGCGATGACGTCAGAGGGAAGCGCCGGGAGGCGGGGCCTTTTCTGACCAATCGCCGTCCTGCCTTTGGGACGCGCCTCTGTTCGAGCCACGCCCACCGCTTCTTTTTTGGCTTTCGCGCTTTGCGCCTGCGCTGTCGCAATGGAGACGGCGGGGCCGCGGGGCATGATGGGATAGCGGCTCCTTCAGGGGATTTTTCTGTATTTACAGCGCCGAAAACCCTGGGATTTATCCCGATTGAGAACGCCGGAAATTTCGAGATTTATCCGCGTTTCCAGCGCGGGAATTCCTTGGACTTATCCTCCTTTTACAGCGCCGAAAATCTCAGGATTTATACTCTATAAGGCGCGGAGGCCTATGGGATATATTCCCCCTCATGGGCGCGAAGGCTCATGGGATTTATACCCCTTGGCGCAAAGCATGGAGGGATTTATCCCCCCTTTCCGGCGCAAAGCATCTTGGGATTCATAACCCCTTTTGGCGCAAAGCATCTCGGGATTTATTCCCCTTTCTGGCGCAAAGCGTCATGGGATTTATCCCCCGTTTTTACAAAGCATGACGGGATTTATCTCACTTTTGGGCAAAGCATCACGGGATTTATCCCCCCCCCTTAAGGCCACGTGACTCTTTTGGGGTTCAGGATTTTATTTCGTTTTTTTTTTCCCGGGGGATCCCAAAAGGATTTTGGAGGAATTTTGGGGTGGGGGGAAAATCCGGGGTCCTGAGGGGAAATCAGCCCCAAATTTGGGGGATTTTCAGGAAAAAGGGAAATCCGAGACCCCCCCCCTCCCCCCCAGTTTCGGTATTTTGGGAAAGGAGCCCGAATTTTGGGGGGATTTTTGGGTTTTGGGAGCGGGACCCCTTCCGAAATTTCGGGATTTTGGGGGGAAAGGAGCTTCAGGGACCCCCGAAATTGGGGATTTTTCAGGGTGAAGGGGATTTGGGGATTGGAGGGGAGGGGGGGCGGGTCCAGGACCGCCCGATTTTTGAGGATTTGGGGTTTTTTGGGATTTTTGGGGGGGGTCAGAGGTCAGAGGTCAGGGGTCAGGGGAAGGGCGTGTCCGGGGGCCGGTGCAGCGCCGCGTCCAGCCCCGTGCCCAGCGCGCAGCCCCCGGTCAGCGCCAGCGCCCCCCAGAGGCAGAGCCGGTCCACGGCCATGGCCAGCGAGCGCCACTCGTCCTGAGCCTGGGACACCGGGGGGGGAAAAAACGGGGAAAGAATCGGGAAAAACGGGAAAAACGGGAAAACCGGGAAATTGGGGAAATGGGGAAATGGGAAAAATGGGGAAAAACGGGGAAAGAACCGGGAAAAACGGGAAAAACGGGGGGAAAATGGGAAATTGGGAAAAATGGGGAATTGGGAAAAATGGGGGGAAAATGGGAAAAACAGGAAAACGGAAAAACAGCGGGAAAAACGGAAAAAACGGGGGAAAATGGGGAAATGGGGAAATGGGGAATTGGGAAAAATGGGGAAAAACGGGGAAAGAACCGGGAAAAAACGGGAAATTGGGAAAATGGGAAATTGGGAAAAATGGGGGGAAAATGGGAAAAACAGGAAAACAGGGGAAAACAGCGGGAAAAAACGGGAAATGGGGAAAGAACGGGGAAAAATGGGGATAAACGGGAAATTGGGGAAAATGGGGAAATGGGGAAAAAATGGGGAAAAACGGAGGGAAATGGGGAAAACCAGGGAAAATGGGAAAATGGGAAATTGGGAAAAATGGGGGGAAATGGGGAAAAATGGGAAAAATGGGGAAATGGGAAAAACGGGATAAACGGGAAATGGGGAAAATGGGGAAAACGGGGGAAAAGAGCGGGAAAAATAAGGAAAAACGGGAAATTGGGAAAAATGGGGGAAAATGGGGGAAATGGGGAAATTGGGGAAAAATGGGAAAAACGGGGATAAAGAGGAAATTGGAAAAATTGGGGGGAAATGGGGGGAAATGGGAAAAATGGGGAAATGGGAAATTGGGGAAATGGGAAAAACGGGGAATTGGGGAAAAACAGCGGGGAAAAAAACGGTAAATTGGGAAAAAACGGGGGAAAAATGGGGGATAAACGGGAAATTGGGGAAATGGGGAAATTGGGAAAAATGGGGGGAAATGGGAAAAACAGGAAAACGGAAAAACAGCGGGGAAAAACGGAAAAAACGGGGGAAAATGGGGAAATGGGGAAATGGGGAATTGGGAAAAATGGGGAAAAACGGGGAAAGAACCGGGAAAAACGGAAAAAACGGGGGGAAATGGGGAAATGGGGAAAACCAGGAAAACAGGGGAAAACAGCGGGAAAAACCGGGAAATGGGGAAAGAACGGGGGAAAAATGGGGATAAACGGGAAATTGGGAAAAATGGGGAAATGGGGAAAATGGGGGAAATGGGGAAAAATGGGGGGGAAAGGGAAAAAAAGGGAAAAACGGGGATAAAGAGGAAATTGGGAAAAATGGGGGGAAATGGGAAATTGGGGAAATGGGGAAATGGGAAAAACGGGGAATTGGGGAAAAACAGCAGGAAAAAAACGGTAAATTGGGAAAAAACGGGGGGAAAATGGGGATAAACGGGAAATTGGGGAAATGGGGAAATTGGGAAAAATGGGGGGAAATGGGAAAAACAGGAAAACGGAAAAACAGCGGGAAAAACGGAAAAAACGGGGGGAAATGGGGAAATGGGGAAAACCAGGAAAACAGGGGAAAACAGCGGGAAAAAACCGGGAAATGGGGAAAGAACGGGGGAAAAAATGGGGATAAACGGGAAATTGGGAAAAATGGGGGGAAAACGGAGGGAAATGGGGAAAACCAGGGAAAATGGGAAAATGGAAAATTGGGAAAAATGGGGGGAAATGGGGAAAAATGGGAAAAATGGGGAAATGGGAAAAACGGGGATAAACGGGAAATGGGAAAAATGGGGGAAACGGGGGAAAAGAGCGGGAAAAATAAGGAAAAACGGGAAATTGGGAAAAATGGGGGGAAAATGGGAAAATGGGGGGAAATGAGGGGAAAAGGGAAAAAAAGGGGAAAACGGGGATAAAGAGGAAATTGGAAAAAAATGGGGAAAAATGGGAAATTGGGGAAAAATGGGAAATTGGGGAAAATTGGGGAAAACGGGAAAATCAGGGAAAATTGGGAAATCAGGGGAAAATGGGGAAAATTGGGAAAATGGGGGAAATGGCAGAAAAACGGGGGAAAACGGGGAAGAAACGGGAAAATCGGGTGAAAAATGGGGAAAAACAGGGGAGAAATGGCCCCAGCTTCCCCCCCCCAGGTGTGCCCCAGGTGTCCTCCAGGTATCCCCAGGTATATTCCAGGTGTGTCCCAGGTACCCACAGATGCCCCCAGGTGCGCCCCCAGGTGTGTCCAGATGTGCACAGGTGTCTCCAGATGCCCCCAGGTGTGACCCAGCTCCCCCAGGTGTGCTCAGGTATCCCCAGGTATCCCCAGGTGTGCCCAGGTATCCCCAGGTATCCCCAGGTGTCCCCAGGTGTGTGCCCAGGTATCCCAGGTGTGCCCAGGTGTGCCCAGGTGTGTGCCCAGGTATCTCCAGGTATCCCCAGGTGTGCCCAGGTGTGCCCAGGTGTGTGCCCAGGTATCTCCAGGTATCCCCAGGTGTGCCCAGGTGTGCCCAGGTGTGTGCCCAGGTATCTCCAGGTATCCCCAGGTGTGCCCAGGTGTGTGCCCAGGTATCCCCAGGTATCCCCAGGTGTGCCCAGGTGTGCCCAGGTGTGTGCCCAGGTATCCCCAGGTGTGCCCAGGTGTGTGCCCAGGTATCCCCAGGTATCCCCAGGTGTGCCCAGGTGTGCCCAGGTGTGTGCCCAGGTATCCCCAGGTGTGCCCAGGTGCCCTCACCTGCTGCCTCCTCTCCCTCTCCCGCAGGCTCCGGGCGATGGTCGCGGCCGCCGCCGCCGCCTGCCGCAGCTCGGGGGGGGCGGATTTCGGGAATTCCGGGACTTTCGGGAATTCCGGGAATTCCGGGGCCTCCCCGGGGGGGGGCTCCCGCCGGGGGGGGGAGGGGCGGCGCAGGAAGTACTGATCGGTGCGGGGGGGAGGGGCGGGGCCGGGGCGGGGCGGGGCGGGGCCGGGGGGGGAGGGGCGCAGGCCCAGCAGGGGGGGGAGGCGCTGCAGGAACACCTGGGGGGGGGGAGGGGCGAAGGTGAGAACCCGAAATTCCCACCTGGGAACCCCAAAATGTCCCCAAAATTCCCACCTGGGAACCCAAAATGTCCCCAAAATTGTCACCTGGGAACCCCAAATTCCCACCTGGGGACCCAAAATTCCCACCTGGGATCCCAAATTCCCACCTGGGAACCCCAAATTCTCACCTGGAGCCCCAAAATTCGCACCTGGGGACCCAAAATTCCCACCTGGAAGCCCAAAATTCTCACCTGGGAACCCCAAATTCCCACCTGGGAGCCCAAATTCCCACCTGGGAGCCCAAATTCTCACCTGGGAGCCCAAAATGTCCCCAAAATTCTCACCTGGGACCCCAAAATTTCACCTGAGAAACCCAAATTCTCACCTAGGATCCCAAATTCGCACCTGGGACCCCAAAATTTCCACCTGGGAACCCAAAATTCCCACCTGGGAACCCCAAAATTTCACCTGGGAGCCCAAAATTCCCACCTGGGAGCCCAAAATTCTCACCTGGGATCCCAAATTCCCACCTGGGAACCCCAAATTCTCACCTGGGATCCCAAATTCCCACCTGGGAACCCCAAATTCTCACCTGGGAGCCCCAAAATTCCCACCTGGGAACCCCAAATTCTCACCTGGGGACCCAAAATTCTCACCTGGGAGCCCCAAAATTCCCACTGGGAACCCCAAATTCTCACCTGGGAGCCCCAAAATTCGCACCTGGGGACCCAAAATTCCCACCTGGGAGCCCAAATTCTCACCTGGGAGCCCAAAATGTCCCCAACATTCTCACCTGGGACCCCAAAATTTCACCTGGGAAACCCAAATTCTCACCTAGGATCCCAAATTCGCACCTGGGACCCCAAAATTTCCACCTGGGAACCCAAAATTCCCACCTGGGAGCCCAAAATTCCCACCTGGGAACCCAAATTCGCACCTGGGGACCCAAAAATCCATCCTGGGACCCTCCAAAAAATCACCTGGAACTCATCTGGGGGCGTGTCCAGGTGTGCCCAGGTGTGCCCAGGTGTGTCTTGGGCCATTTTTGGTGCCCATAAATGCATTTTTGGGGGGATTTTTGGCGTTTTTGGGTGGATTTTTTGGGGGATTTCGGCATTTTCGGGATCCCCCAGGTGCCGCCCTCACCTGCCTGGCCCAGGTGGGCACACCCTGCCTGCCAGGTGAGCAATGGAGCAGGTTCAGGTGTGCCCAGGTGCGTTTTGGGCCAGTTTTGGTGCCCATGAATGGATTTTTGGGGGGATTTTTTTGGGGATTTCGGCATTTTCGGGATCCCCCAGGTGCTGCCCTCACCTGCCTGGCCCAGGTGGGCACACCCTGCCTGCCAGGTGAGCAATGGGGCAGGTTCAGGTGTGCCCAGGTGCGTTTTGGGCCGGTTTTGACGTTTCCTGGCTGATTTTTGAGGGTTTTTCCCCAAATTTTGGTGGTTTTGGGTGGATTTTTTTGGGGATTTTGGCATTTTCGGGGTCCCCCAGGTGCCGCCCTCACCTGCCTGGGCCAGGTGGGCACACCCTGCATGCCAGGTGAGCAATGGAGCAGGTTCAGGTGTGCCCAGGTGCGTTTTGGGCCATTTTTGGTGCCCATAAATGCATTTTGGGGAGGATTTTGGGCGTTTTTGGGTGGATTTTTTGGGGGATTTTGGCATTTTCGGGTCTCCCAGGTGCTGCCCTCACCTGCCTGGCCCAGGTGGGCACGCCCTGCATGCCAGGTGAGCAATGGAGCAGGTTCAGGTGTGCCCAGGTGCGTTTTGGGCCGGTTTTGGTGCCCATAAATGCATTTTGGGGGGAATTTTGCCATTTTTAGGCAGATTTTTCCCGGGATTTTGGGATTTTTCGGGTCCCCCAGGTGCTGCCCTCACCTGCCTGGGCCAGGTGGGCACACCCTGCATGCCAGGTGAGCAATGGAGTAGGTTCAGGTGTGCCCAGGTGCGTTTTGGGCCGGTTTTGACGTTTCCTGGCTGATTTTTTGAGGGTTTTTCCCAAGGTTTTGGCATTTTTGGGTGGATTTTTGGGGGGATTTCGGCATTTTCGGGATCCCCCAGGTGCTGCCCTCACCTGCCTGGCCCAGGTGGGCACGCCCTGCATGCCAGGTCAGCAATGGAGCAGGTTCAGGTGTGCTCAGGTGCATTTTGGGCCATTTTTGGTGCCCATAAATGCATTTTTGGGGGGAATTTTGGCGGTTTTGGGTGGATTTTTTGGGGGATTTCGGCATTTTCGGGTCTCCCAGGTGCCGCCCTCACCTGCCTGGCCCAGGTGGGCACGCCAGGTGAGGAGTGGGGCAGGTTCAGGTGTGCTCAGGTGCATTTTGGGGCCGTTTTTGGTGCCCATAAATGGATTTTTGGGGGGAATTTTGCCATTTTTAGGCAGATTTTTCCCGGGATTTTGGGATTTTTTGGGTCCCCCAGGTGCTGCCCTCACTTGCCTGGCCCAGGTGGGCACACCCTGCCTGCCAGGTGAGCAATGGAGCAGGTTCAGGTGTGCCCAGGTGCATTTTGGGCCATTTTTGGTGCCCATAAATGCATTTTTGGGGGGAATTTTGGCGTTTTTGGGTGGATTTTTTGGGGGATTTCGGCGTTTTCGGGATCCCCCAGGTGCTGCCCTCACCTGCCTGGCCCAGGTGGGCACACCCTGCCTGCCAGGTGAGCAATGGAGCAGGTTCAGGTGTGCCCAGGTGCGTTTTGGGCCAGTTTTGACGTTTCCTGGCTGATTTTTTGAGGGTTTTTCCCCAGATTTTGGCATTTTTGGGTGGATTTTTGGGGGGATTTCGGCATTTTCGGGATCCCCCAGGTGCCGCCCTCACCTGCCTGGCCCAGGTGGGCATGCCCTACCTGCCAGGTGAGCAATGGAGCAGGTTCAGGTGTGCCCAGGTGCGTTTTGGGCCATTTTTGGTGCCCATAAATGCATTTTGGGGAGGATTTTGGGCGTTTTTGGGTGGATTTTTTTGGGGATTTCGGCATTTTCGGGATCCCCCAGGTGCCGCCCTCACCTGCCTGGCCCAGGTGGGCATGCCGTGCGTGCCAGGTGAGCGGTGGTGCAGGTTGAGCACGCCCACGCTCAGCGCCACCACCAGCGTCAGCAGCACCAAGGTGCCCGTCAGGTAACGGCCGATCAGCGGCACCTGCAGCGAGGTGGCCGGGACCTTGTCGGCCAGGAGCAGCAGGAACACGGTCAAGGTGAGCAGGGCGAACAGCGAGAGGGACATCTTCTCACCTGGACAGGTGGGACATGGACAGGTGAGCTCACCTGGACAGGTAACAGACAGGTGTGACAGGTATGACAGGTGTGACACAGGTGTGACAGGGACAGGAGCAGCAGGAACACGGTCAAGGTGAGCAGGGCGAACAGCGACAGCGACATCTTCTCACCTGGACAGGTGGGACACGGACAGGTGAGCTCACCTGGACAGGTAACAGACAGGTAATGGGGCACTGACAGGTGTGACACAGGTGTGACAGGGACAGGAGCAGCAGGAACACGGTCAAGGTGAGCAGGGCGAAGAGTGACAGAGACATCTTCTCACCTGGACAGGTGGGACAGGTGTGACACGGACAGGTGAGCTCACCTGGACAGGTAACAGACAGGTAATGGGGCACAGACAGGTGTGGCACAGGTGTGACAGGGACACAGTCAAGGTGAGCAGGGCGAAGAGCGACAGCGACATCTTCTCACCTGGACAGGTGGGACACGGACAGGTGAGCTCACCTGGACAGGTAACAGACAGGTAATGCAATGCAGACAGGTGTGACAGGTGTGACAGGTATGGCACAGGTGTGACAGGGACACGGTCAAGGTGAGCAGGGCGAAGAGCGACAGCGACATCTTCTCACCTGGACAGGTGGGACAGGTGTGACACGGACAGGTGAGCTCACCTGGACAGGTAATAGACAGGTAATGGGGCACAGACAGGTGTGGCACAGGTGTGACAGGGACAGGAGCAGCAGGAACACGGTCAAGGTGAGCAGGGCAAAGAGCGAGAGGGACATCTTCTCACCTGGACAGGTGGGACACGGACAGGTGAGCTCACCTGGACAGGTGGGACAGGTGGGACACAGACAGGTGAGCTCACCTGGACAGGTAACAGACAGGTAATGGGGCACAGACAGGTGTGACACAGGTGTGACAGGGACAGGAGCAGCAGGAACACGGTCAAGGTGAGCAGGGCGAACAGCGACAGTGACATCTTCTCACCTGGACAGGTGGGACATGTGAGCTCACCTGGACAGGTAACAGACAGGTAATGGGGCACTGACAGGTGTGACAGGGACATGGTCAAGGTGAGCAGGGCGAAGAGCGACAGCGACATCTTCTCACCTGGACAGGTGGGACAGGTGTGACACGGACAGGTGAGCTCACCTGGACAGGTGGGACAGGTGTGACATGGACAGGTGAGCTCACCTGGACAGGTAACAACCAGGTAATGCAATGCAGACAGGTGTGACAGGTGGGACACGGACAGGTGAGCTCACCTGGACAGGTAACAACCAGGTAATGGGACACAGACAGGTATGACAGGTGTGACATGGACAGGTGTGACAGGTGAGCTCACCCGGACAGGTAACAGACAGGTGTGACAGGTAATGGGACACTGACATGTGTGACAGGTGTGACACAGGTGTGACACAGGTGTGACACAGGTGTGACAGGGACAGGTGTGACAGGTAATGTGACACGGACAGGTGTAACAGGTATGACAGGTGTAACAGGTGTGACACAGCTGTGACAGGGGACAGGTGAGCTCACCTGGACAGGTAACAAGCAGGTAATGGGACACAGACAGGTGTGACACAGGTGTGACACAGGTGTGACAGGTACGACAGGTGTGACAGGTACAGATGTGACACAGGTGTGACACAGGTGTGACAGGTACAGGTGTGACACAGGTGTGACACAGGTGTGACACAGGTGCAACAGGTGTGACACACAGGTGTAACAGGTGTGACAGGTGTGACACAGGTGTGACACAGGCGTGACATGGACAGGTGAGCTCACCTGGACAGGTAACAACCAGGTGATGGGACACAGACAGGTGTGACAGGGACAGGTGTGACAGGTGTGACAGGTGTGACACAGGTGTGACACAGGTGTAACAGGTGTAACAGGTGTAACAGGTGTGACACAGGTGTGACACGGGTGTGACACGGACAGGTGTAACAGGTATGACAGGTGTGACACACAGGTGTGACACAGGTGTGACAGGTGTGACACAGGTGTGACACGGACAGGTGTGACACAGGTATGACAGGTGTGACACAGGTGTGACACAGGTGTGACACAGGTGTGACAGGTGTGACGCAGACAGGTGTGACAGGTACAGGTGTGACACAGGTGTGACGTGGACAGGTGAGCTCACCTGGACAGGTAACAACCAGGTAATGGGACATAGACAGGTGTGACAGGTACAGGTGTGACAGGGACAGGTGTGACAGGTGTGACACAGGTGTGACATGGGTGTGACACGGACAGGTGTAACAGGTATGACAGGTGTGACACAGGTGTGACACAGGTGCAACAGGTGTGACACAGGTGTGACAGGTGTGACACACAGGTGCGACAGGTACAGGTGTGACAGGTACAGGTGTGACACGGACAGGTGTGACAGGTGTGACACAGGTGTGACACAGGTGTAACAGGTGTGACACAGGTGTGACACAGGTGTGACACGGACAGGTGTAACAGGTATGACAGGTGTAACAGGTATGACAGGTGTGACACAGACAGGTGTGACACAGGTATGACAGGTGTGACACACAGGTGTGACACAGGTGTGACAGGTGTGACACAGGTGTGACACAGGTGTGACACGGACAGGTGTAACAGGTATGACAGGTGTAACAGGTATGACAGGTGTGACACAGACAGGTGTGACACAGGTATGACAGGTGTGACACACAGGTGTGACACAGGTGTGACAGGTGTGACACAGGTGTGACACAGGTGTGACAGGTGTGACACACAGGTGCGACAGGTGTGACAGGTACAGGTGTGACACAGGTGTGACAGGTGTGACAGGTGTGACACAGGTGTGACAGGTATGACACGGGTGTGACACAGGTGTGACACGGACAGGTGTGACACAGGTGCGACAGGTACAGGTGTGACACAGGTGTGACACAGGTGTGACACGGGTGTGACACGGACAGGTGTAACAGGTATGACAGGTGTGACAGGTGTGACACAGGTGTGACACGGGTGTGACAGGTATGACAGGTGTGACACAGGTGTGACACAGGTGCGACAGGCGAGACCCCTGGGCGGGCGGGCCGCACCTGGGCGGGGCGGGGCGGGGCTCACCTGCGTCGGGCGGCAGGTGGAAGACGCCGACGGCCAGCAGGGTGATCAGCACGCAGGGCACCAGCACCGTGGCCAGGTAGAAGAGCGGCTTCCGCCGCAGCACCAGGTGGAACGAGACCCCCACAGGTGCGGCCGCCGGGCCCCAGGTGCCCCCCGAGCGGTGCACCAGCGTCCACTGCCCGTTCTCTGCGCAGGTGAGGGCGGCACAGGTGAGACCCTCGAAATGCACCTGGGGAACCCCCAAAGCCGCCCAAAATGCACACCTGGGGACCCCAAAATACACCTGGGGACCCCAAAATACACCTGGGGAACCCAAAATACACACCTGGGGAACCCCAAATACACCTGGGGAACCCCAAATACACCTGAGACCCCAAAATACACACCTGGGACCCCAAAATACACACCTGGGGAAGCCCAAATACACCTGGGGACCCCAAATACACACCTGGGGACCCCCAAATCCGCCCAAAATCCCACCAAAAAACACACCTGGGAACCCCAAATACACACCTGGGAACCCCAAAATACACACCTGTGAGCCCCAAACACACCTGGGAACTCCAAACACACCTGGGAACCCCCAAATCTGCCCAAAATCCCACCAAAAACACACCTGGGAACCCCAAAATACACACCTGGGGAATCCCAAAATACACACCTGGGGAACCCAAAAAACACACCTGTGAGCCCCAAACACACCTGGGAACCCCAAATACACCTGGGAACTCCAAACACACCTGGGAACCCCCAAATCCACCCAAAATCCTGCCAAAAAACACACCTGGGAACCCCAAACACACCTGGGGACCCCCAAATCCGCCCAAAATCCCACCAAAAAACACACCTGGGAACCCCAAAATACACACCTGGGAACCCCCAAAAAACACACCTGGGAACCCCAAATCTGCACCAAAACCATCAAAACACACCTGTGAGCCCCAAACACACCTGGGAACCCCAAACACACCTGGGAACCCCAAAATACACCTGGGGAACACCAAAATCCCCCCCAACCCCCCCCCCATTCCCCCCAAAATCCCAAAAACCCCAACAACTAACAAACCCCATAATCCCAAAACCCAAAAACTCCCAATAAATCCCAATAAAACCCCAACCAAAACCCAATAAATCCCAATAAATTTCCATAAAATCCAATAAAACCCAATAAATCCCAATTAAATCCCAATTAAATCCCAATTAAATCCCAATAAATCCCAATAAAACCCCATAAAACCCCAATAAAATCCCAATAAAGCCCAATAAACCCCCAATAACCCAAACCCCAATAAAACCCAATAAAACCCAATAAAACCCAATAAAACCCCAATAATACCCCAATAAATCCACCCAAATCCAACCCCATAAGTCCTCCATAATCCCCCATCTGCCCACCTGCGCCCCCAGGCCCCCTCTGGCCCCAGAAAACCCCAATAAATCCCCATAACCCCAATAAAACCCAGATAAAACTCCCCAAATCCTCCAAAAATCCCAATAAATCCCAATAAAACCCAACAAAATCACAATAAATCCCAATAAAATCCCATTAAAATCCAATAAAACCCCAATAAAACCCAATAAAATCCAGATAAATCCCAATAAAACCCCAATAAATCCCAATAAATCCCCCAAATCCCACCCTGGAAGTCGGGGGCAGCGCCACCTGCGGCCCCCAGGGGCCCCGGGCCCCAAAAACCCCAATAAATCCCAATAAAACCCCAATAAACCCCAATAAAACCCAATTAAATCCCAATAAATCCCAATAAAACCCCAATAAAACCCCAATAAAACCCAATAAAATCTCAATAAAACCCCAAAAAACTCCAATAAAACCCCAATAAAACCCAATAAAATGCCAATAAATTTCCAATAAAACCCCAATAAAACCCAATAAATCCCCCAAAAATCCCAATAAATTCCAATAACACCCAATAAACCACCAATAAAACCCCATAAAACCCAATAAAACCCAATAAAAACCCAATAAAATCCCAATAAAACCCAATAAAATCCCCCCAAAATCACAATAAACCCCAATAAAATCCCAATAAATCCCAATAAAACCCCATAAATCCCAATAAAACCGAACAAATCACAATAAATCCCAATAAAAATCCCAATAAATCCCAATAAACCCCAATAAATCCCAATAAATCCCAATAAAACCCAATAAAACCCCAATAAGACCCCAATAAATCCCCCCAAGCCACCCTGGAAGTCGGGGGGCAGCGCCACCTGCGGCCCCCATAGGGCCCCCCTGGCCCCAAAAACCCCAATAAATCCCAATGAAATGCAGATAAAACCCAATAAAACCCCAATAAAATCCCAATAAACCCCAATAAAACCCAATAAAATCCCATTAAAATCCAATAAAACCCCAATAAAACCCAATAAAATGCCAACAAATTCCAATAAAACCCCAATAAAACCCAAAAAATCCCCCAAAAATCCAATAAATTCCAATAAAACCCAATAAAACCCAATTAAATCCCAATAAAACCCCAATAAAACCCAATAAAACCCAATAAAAACCCAATAAAATCCAATAAAACCCTCGAAATCCCCCCAAAATCACAATAAACCCCAATAAAATCACAATAAATCCCAATAAACCCCAATAAATCCCAATAAATCCCAATAAATCCCAATAAACCCCAATAAATTCCCATTAAAACCCCAATAAATCCCAATTAAATCCCAATAAAACCCAATAAAATCTCAATAAAACCCAACAAAATCACAATAAATAGCAATAAAATCCCTTTAAAACCCAATAAACCCCAATAAAACCCAATAAACCCCAATAAATCCCCAATAAAACCCCAATAAATCCCAATTAAATCCCAATAAAATCCAATAAAATCCCAATAAAACCCCAATAAAATCTCAATAAAATTTAATAAATTCCCAATAAATTCCAATAAAACCCAATAAATCCCAATAAAACCCCAACAAAACCCCACTAAAACCCAATAAAACCCAATAAAATGCCAATAAATTTCCAATAAAATCCCAATAAACCCCAATAAAATCCAGATAAAACCCAATAAACCCCAATAAAACCCAATAAAACCCAATAAATTCCAATAAAACCCCAATAAATTCCCATTAAAACCCAATAAAACCCAATAAATCCCAATAAATCCCAATAAAACCCCAATAAAACCCAATAAAATCCCAATAAAATTTAATAAATTCCCAATAAATCCCAATAAATCCCAATAAAATCCCAATAAATCCCAATAAAACCCCATAAATCCCAATAAAACCGAACAAAATCACAATAAATCCCAATAAACCCCAATAAATCCCAATAAATCCCAATAAAACCCAATAAAACCCCAATAAGACCCCAATAAATCCCCCCAAGCCCACCCTGGAAGTCGGGGGGCAGCGCCACCTGCAGCCCCCAGGGCCCCCCCTGGCCCCAAAAACCCCAATAAATCCCAATGAAATGCAGATAAAACCCAATAAAACCCCAATAAAATCCCAATAAACCCCAATAAAACCCAATAAAATCTCAATAAAACCCCAAAAAACTCCAATAAATCCCAATAAAACCCCAATAAAACCCAATAAAACCCAGATAAAACCCAGATAAAACTCCCCAAATCCCCCAAAAACCCCAATAAATCCCAATAAAAATCCCCAATAAATCCCAATAAACCCCAATAAATCCCAATAAACCCCAATAAGACCCCAATAAAACCCCAACAAACCCCAATAAGACCCCAATAAAACCCCAATAAACCCCCCGAACCCACCCTGGAAGTCGGGGGGCAGCGCCACCTGCGGCCCCCAGGGCCCGCGGGGCCCCCCCGGGCGCAGCCGCAGCTCCGCGGGGCCGTAGGAGCCGGAGCGGAAGTGCAGGGAGCAGTTCTGCCAATCAAACGGGAAATGGGACACCTGGGGGGGCCAAAAACATCCATCAGGGACCCCCAAAGCCACCGGGGGCACCCCAAAAAACAGCCCCGAAAATCCCCCCCAAAATCCACCCAAAATCCCCCCCAAAAATGCCCCAAAAATCCCCCCAAAATGCCCCAAAATGCCCCAAAAATCCCCCCAAAATGCCCCAAAAATCCATCAAAAATCCCCGAGGAAAGCCACGAAAATCTCCCCAAAAATCCCCCAAAAATGCCCCAAAATGCCCCAAAAATCCTCCCAAAATGCCCCAAAAATCCCCCCAAAATGCCCCAAAATGCCCCAAAAATCCCCCCAAAATGCCCCAAAAATCCATCAAAAATCCCCGAGGAAAGCCATGAAAATCCCCCCAAAAATCCCCCCAAAATGCCCCAAAAATCCCCCAAAAAATGCCCCAAAAATCCTCCCAAAAATGCTGCAAAAATCCCCCCCCAAATGCCCCAAAAATCCCCCCCCAAATGTCCCAAAAATCCCAAAAAATGCCCCAAAAATGCCTCAAAAATCCCCCCCAAAAATGCCCCAAAAATCCCCCCAAAATTTCCAATCAAACGGGAAATGGGACACCTGGGGGGGGCAAAAATATCCATCAGGGACCCCCAAAGCCACCGGGGGCACCCCAAAAACAGCCCCGAGGAAAGCCCCGAAAATCCCTAAAAAAATCCCTAAAAAATGCCCCAAAAATGCTGCAAAAATCCCCCCAAAAAGCCCCAAAAATCCCCCAAAAATGTCCCAAAAATCCATCAAAAATCCCCGAGGAAAGCCATGAAAACCCCCCCAAAAATCCCCCCAAAATGCCCCAAAAATCCCCCCAAAATGCCCCAAAATGCCCCAAAAACAGCCCCGAGGAAAGCCATGAAAATCCCCCCAAAAATCCCCCAAAATGCCCCGAAAATCCTCAAAATTGCTCCAGAAACCCCCCAAAATGCCCCAAAAATTCCTCCCAAAATTGCCAATCGAAGGGGAAATGGGACACCTGGGGGGACAAAAACACCTGAGCAGGGAGCCCCAAATCCACCAGGGGTCACCCCAAAAACAGCCCCGAAAATCCCCCCAAAAATCCACAAAAAATCCCCCAAAAATGCCCCAAAACCACCCCAAAAATCCCCCCAAAAATGCCCCAAAATCCCCCCAAAATGCCCTAAAAATGCTCAAAAAATGCTCCCAAAAATCCCCCAAAAAATGCTCCAAAAATCCTCCCAAAATGCCGCAAAAATCCCCCCCCAAATATCCCAAAAATCCCCCCAAAAATGCCCCCAAAATTCCCCAAAATGCCCCCAAAATCCCCCCAAAAATGCTGCAAAAATCCCCAAAACTGCCTCAAAAATCCCCCGAAAAATGCTCCAAAAATCCCCCAAAACAGCCCCAAAAATCCCTCCCAAAAAGCCCCCAAAATGCTCCAAAAATCTCCCAAAATTGCCCCAAAAATCCCCAAGAAATGCCTCAAAAAACCCCAAAAACGCCCCCAAAAACACCCCCAAAAATGCCTCAAAAAACCCCAAAAATGCCCCCAAAATGCCCCAAAAATCCCCCCAAAAATGCTCCAAAAATCCTCCCCAAAATCCACAAAAAAACGCCTCCAAAATCCCTGAGAAAAGCTCCAAAAATCCCTAAAAAATTCCCCAAAAAATCCCTTTAAAAAACACCAAAATCCCTTTTAAAAAACCCAAAAAATCCGCAAAAATCCCTTTTAAAAATCCCCCAAAATCCCTTTAAGAAACACCAAAATCCCTTAAAAAAAACCCCCAAAAATCCACAAAAAAATCCCTTCCCAAAAAAACCCCAAAATTCCAAAAAATCCCTTTAAAAAAAATACAAAAAAATCCGGAAAAAAATCCCAATAAAAAACACCAAAATTCCTTTAAAAAAAACCAAAAAAAACCCAAAAATCCCTTTTAAAAAACCAAAAAAAATCCACAAAAATCCCTTCCAACCCCTCCCCAAAATTCAAAAAAAATCCCTTTAAAAAACACCAAAATCCCTTTTAAAAAACCCAAAATATCCCCAAAAATCCCTTTTTAAAACCCCCCCCAAAAAATCCCCAAAAATCCCTTCAAAAAATACAAAAAAAAATCCCTTTAAAAAAAAAAAATCCCCAAAATTCCCTTTAAAAAAATACAAAAAAATTCCCAAAAAATTCCCTTTAAAAAAAAATAAAATCCCCAAAAAATCCCTTTAAAAAAAAAAACAAAACAAACAAAAAAAAACAAAACAAAACAAAAAATTCCAAAAAATCCCTTTTAAAAATACAAAAAAAAATCCCTTTAAAAACCAAAAAAATCCCCAAAAAATCCCTTAAAAAAAACAAA